>ML733446.1:71600-244322 GCA_009176405.1 Aspergillus novoparasiticus | reverse complement strand
TTTTTTTTGATATATCAAGCTACTCCAGAACTTGTCAAGCTACGAGCTAGTATACTGTCATATAGTAATACGATATAAGTCAAGATACGAAGTACATATGACTCGGTGGAACCGCTCATGTATAGCTAAACCACCACATTACCCAAGAGCCATCATCTCAGTTGCCTACGCATGTTTCCAGAGTACTAGGCCCCTTCCTACTTTGCAACACCTCAATCGCATCTACATACGCCTGCCTCCAATCCTCTTCCAGCCTGGTCGGATTCCAACCGAGCAACATCCTCGCCACAGTCCCCTTCATCTTCTTGTGTCCAGCAACACCCCGCTCAGCCACATCCAAAAGACCCGCTATAAGCTCATCAGCGACCTCCTGAAGCCCCACCAACCGGATCTCCTCTTCTTTCGGTGTATCCTCACGAGGCAGAACACCCGCCCCAAAAGCAGCGTCCAGACCCTCCTCCATAATCTGGATCATAGACACACGGCCAAGAGCAGGAAAGATAATTCCATTCTTGCCAGAGGGAATATATCCCACGCCCCGGTCCTCACGTTCCAGAATAGCACGGACCAGGAGTACAAACACGTCGGCTAGATCCTCGACATGCACCCAATCGAAATTAGCCGTGTCGTTTACCTTATACCCATATCCGTGCTTGAGGATATGTGCATTGCGAGTAAGTGAACGAGACCCTGGGTGTTGAAAAGCCCACGCCCAGTCCCGAAGATAGACGGCGCGTTTAGACTCACTGCCTGTATGCCTGTTTCTTCGCCGAGGGTGAGTACGCCCACTTCGGTTGTTCGCTGTGGGTAGGGATCGCGGGCGTCCTCGCTCTTCAGGAATTCATAGATGGCGTTGCCGTTCGCGTCGTCCCATTCTCTGTCTGGGTAGGCGGTTGCCGTCAATGGACGGTCTGAGAGGTTCGTGCACCCGGAGATGTGTATAAACCATGGGATGGGAGTGTCTGGTTTAATCCGCCGGGCGAGGCCGTGAATGAAGGCTTTTGTGCCCTCTGGGAGAAAGCCAGGGCACGGCGTTGATGATGATGACGTAGTTGGCGGCTGTGTTGGTGATGAATGAGAGGTCTGTTAATCCAGTCCAGAGGATTGGCTTGACGCGATCTCCATACGCATTGATGAGCTTCCCGGCGGCGTCGTTGCTTCGCACGAGGAGGTCGAAGGTTAAGTGTTTGATGCTGGTTTCTGAGCTCTTGATGAGGTGGTCGAGGACAGTGCCGCCTATGTAGCCGGTGGCTCCGGTGAGGAGGATTTTGGTCATGGTGTCTTTTTCTTGGGGTACTGATATGATGATGAGAGTTCGAAATCATGCGACCTTCCTCATCTCAGAAGGGGTAAACATATCCAAGGGGGCAGTGTTTTGGACTATCTCTTTAGTATCGGTTAGAGCTCTTGGCTTCCTCGGTTCGTCCGGCCGTTGTCGATCCTCGGTGGTCCAGTATTGTGCTCAGTTTGTGTTAAAAGTCTATTATAATACATGGCGTCCTAATGGAGGTTCTCAGCCCATCGCGGTGAAGCGAACGCTGATCAAGGACGAAATCGGATATCTTGATGTCGGGTATATATATCTGGGCCAACAGCGAGGGAATGCAACAACCTCAGCAAATTGTTCGATCTGTGTAGAGGTTCAAATGTATGAAAGCAAGTATTTGCTTCTCATTACTAAATTTCTAAATTCCAATGACACAGTCCACTGCGCGAAGAGGAATCTAGGCCTGCATATATATCTCAACCTCCACGGTACCCATAACATCGGCAAGGTATCCGACGGACAATTTCCTCCACCCTTCTCCAACAAATTAACCTGATATAAAATAGAAATAAAAAAGAAGGCAAATACGTACGTAATCTGCCTATTCTATCTAATCAATCGATTGATTAATTATCTTATCGTCCCCCACGACATACGCACATACATAGCTGAAGATCTATCGGGGAAAGATAACGGACAACCTCCGATATCTCATCTGCGGGGACGAAGAGATTCCCCTCAGACTTACCACGATAGACTATAGTCCAGCTGCAAGATAACCATGATTAGAGAGTAGCCTGACAAGTACTCCGAATTGGAGAAGGAGGGGTACGTATACATTTCTCTATTATAACCTCCCTATACTCACTATATAATAACCACTACCCACAGTACAACTCTCAACATCCACTGACATCCCTATATACACACTTCATCACACAACTCTACAGCAACATATACCAACCAACCAAAAAAAAAAGAAGAAAAAGACAAAATGCCCGACACCATCCCCCTCCCACCCCCCTTCTCCACCATTCCCCGAACCCCCCTAACCCTAGGCCCCTCGCCCATCCACCCCCTTCCCCGAATAACCGCCGACCTGAACCAAAAAGCCACCATCTACGCCAAACGCGACGACCTCAACTCCGGCCTCGCCTACGGGGGCAACAAAACCCGGAAACTCGAGTACCTGGCCGCAGACGCCCTAGCCCAGAACGCCACGACGCTGGTTTCCATCGGCGGCGTGCAAAGCAACCACACGCGGCAGGTGGCGGCGGTGGCGGCGCGATTGGGGCTCAAGGCGCGGCTGGTGCAGGAGCATTGGGTGGAGTGGGAGGATCCGGGGTATGATGTTGTGGGGAATATTCAGTTGAGTCGGCTGATGGGGGCGGATGTGAGGATGGAGGATGCTGGGTTTGGGATTGAGCATAAGGAGACACTGAAGAAGTTGAGGGAGGAGTGTGAGGGGAATGGGGAGCGGCCGTACTATATTCCTGCGGGAGCGTCGGATCATCCGTTGGGTGGATTGGGGTTTGCAAGGTGGGCGTTTGAGGTCAGGGAGCAGGAGAGGGAGATGGGGGTGGTGTTTGATGATGTTGTGGTTTGTGCGGTTACGGGGTCCACGATGGCGGGGATGGTGGCTGGCTTCAAGTTGATTGAGAAGTTGTATCCCGGGGAGAAGAAGAAGAGGGTCATTGGCATTGATGGCTCGGCGAAGCCGGTGGAGACGAAGGCGCAGGTGTTGCGGATTGCCAGGAACACGGCTGTGAAGATTGGATTGAAGGAAGAGGATATCACCGAGGAGGATGTGATCCTCAATGAGGACTACCATGCCGGCACTTATGGCATTCCCGATAAGGCGACGTGGGAGGCCATTGAGTATGCCGCGCGGATGGAGGCGTTTATTACGGATCCGGTCTACGAGGGAAAGAGTTTTGCGGGCATGGTGGACTTGATTAAGAAAGGGGAGATTACGGGGAATGTGCTGTATGCGCATCTGGGCGGGCAGTTGGCCCTCAACGCTTACTCGCGCATTGGGGAGACGAAATAGGGAGTTACTCTTCTAGGGTATGATGAACCATTACAGAATTGACTACGGTTGAAAAACATGTACGACGGTGTAATCAGTATTCATTCAAGGAGTGACTATAGTTGGAGAATGTGTGGCCGTAAGGGATCAGATACCTAGAACAGCTTGTGCTCCAAAGTCATATCCGATTCGGGCTGGAGGCCAACGCAGGCACGGAAGATGTTGGTCAACGCATTGCGCTGCTTGTTGAGAGCGTTGACAACCGGGGTGCCCGGGGGAGTCAGAGGAGCCTTGAGCATGTAGCTCAGGACGCTGAGCACACTGTGGAAGCCCTTGTAGTCGGCAGCCTCCTCTGCCTTCCAGCTGACGCGGGTCATCATCTCGGCAAGCACAACCAAGTCGATGATCAGAGGGGAAGCCAGCAACGAGTCCTCACAGATGTTGAACAAGCTGATGGTCTGGTGACCGCCCATGAAGATCTCGGCGTAGTACTCATCCAGAGCACGCTTGTTGTCACCCACAGCCGGCATGTACTTGATCACCACGGTGTGGTCCGGATGCTCATCCTTCTCGTACAGGATGTGGTTGGCCGCAACCATGTCATCCACCACGTTGGACTTGGAGATCTCCTTGGAGCGGAATTGCTTCTGGGAGCTCAGGTTCTTGCCGTCGTTGTTGCCCAGGTGGTTGTAGCTGGCGATGGAAGTAAGCTTGATACCAGCGTTGATGAGGAAGTCCACGAGAGCCGACTTCATCTTGGTCTGGCCCGACTTGAAGTCGTCTCCGCCGATGAAGGCCTTGTGCTTCTCGGCCAGCTCAAGAGCACCGGGGACGAAGGTGTTCTGGGGTGAACCGTTGATGAAAGGAGTGTTCTCCAAGATACAGGCGACGGCAAAGACGGTGGACGGGGCAACTTCCTCGTGGCCAGTCTTGATCGAGTTGAGGAGGTTGTCGGCGGTATCATTGACACCGGGGACGATGTCGGCGTACCGCTCGGTGTTGGCAGTCCACATGACAATCACCTTGTCCAGACCGTGCTGGACCTTGAAGTCCCTGGTGCCGTTAGCGAGGTGCAAGTCAACAACGATTATTGGAACTTACCGGATGTCCTGCTGGATCTTCTCCACGTGAGCCCAGCAAGCCTTGGATCCCTCGAGGACGTTGTCGGCACGGTCCTCCTGGTTGGCAGCAATAAAGTCGGGATAGTAGACGCTAGGCAACGGCTTCATCTCGGCCATTTCCTTGCGGACCAATTGCTTGAGAGAAGGCTCGAGGACCTGAGCCCGGTCCATGGCATCGGCGATGTTCATGCTGCTGATGTCCCATCCACCAATGGCGAGATCGTTGGGGTGGACCATCGGCAGCATGTCCTGGAAGGGAATGTTGATCTCCTCACCGGTCTTGGGGTCAGTTCCTAGCTTGACAGTCGAGCTCATGACGACAGAGCCATAGTAGTTGGCAGCACGCATGCCTTCACGGGTCTCCCACTGGAGGCCACGGCGGTTGGCAATAATACCGGCCGTCACAGTGGAACCGTTGTTACCACCCCAGCCGACCATCATCATACCAACCTTGCCCACTTTGCGGTCGACCTTAAAGTGGTAGGTAGTCGCCTTGGGAGTGGCGACCAGCTTGTTGTCGGCGGTACGAGTGATGTCGGTAGTGTGGTAGGCATACTTGCTCTTGATCTCATTGTCGGTGTACTCGACATTGGGGGAATTGACGGTAAAGAGAGGAGAGGATTGAGCCGACCCGTTCACGGCGCCATTGGCAGCAACATCCGAATTAGCGTGGGGAGCCATTGCGTTCACAGAGCAGACAATTGACTAGGATGGCGAAAGTGGGATGCTTGGTGAATTATTTAATGGGTATGTAATTCGTAGGCCGATGTCCCTCCACGAGAGGATGAGCGCCGGCCGTTGAACGGGTGGTGACGCCTGTCATCATTGTTAGTCCGAGCATACACAAAATGTGAGGAGAATATTTCTGTTGTTCTCTACCAAGAGGCATCCTCTAGTAAGGAAAGCATCATTGCGGGGAAGACTCACGAGTTAAGAAGTGTGCCGAAAATTTTGGCGGTTTTTGGCGAGCACGCCTTGTAGACAGTGTTTCCCAAGAATTGAGAAAGTGAGCTTGAAGCGAAACGAAGAGAGTTACGAAGTCAATGGGGGGAAGAGAGAGAAGTAGGGGAAAAGCAAGCGGGAGAGTATTTAAGGGAGAGAGTGGTTGAATCCGGAGTCACGGGCGTCCCTCCTCCGCACCCGCACCCGGCAATTTCCCTCCCCAACGTCCAAGAAGGATTAGCTCTACTTAGTCTAATCTTCCTTGCCGATTTAACTTTCTAAGCGACGAAAAAGAACAAGCGGTCAAGAGACAAACAAGTGGATGAGTTGAATGAATTGTCTGCCCCTCCACCCCTCCCAGGCCATTGATCCCAATCGTTGATTTGTCTCTACCCTACGAACTCAAACAAAGGACCATGTTGTTGGGGAACATACGGGATTGACATGTTATGCACAACATTGGATAGTTCTAGTGCATCGAGATGTCACGTTGTGGTGGTGCTGTCGTCCACAATTCGGTGTCCACATTTCCTGATTTCCTCTCCACTCGGAATGGTTGCCTAATGTTTTTCGCTCTCGGCTAATTGCTTCATGACGCAGGTCCGTCGTGGTTACTCCACAGATCCTTGTCAACGCGAGAGCTAGAATATGGCCAACACGCAGCGTTGGAAAAGAACAGTCCCAATGGGTTGGTGTATAGGGCACACTGGTGAGAGAGATAACGCCCTTTTTCTTTGATGCTTCCTGCCACTCCATAACATGTGATTTCCTCCGGCGGAGAGACTCAGGGCACCGAATGGTCTGCGCGTTTTGTATTGTGGGTCAGGCATTCCGCAGGGACCGCTACGGGCGGCCTCGCCAAAAAAAGGGACTGGGCAAGTCACTTGGTTCAGGACAATTCATCACCAAAGAAATGGGAAGAATATGCGAGTTGCCCGGAATCACGAAGAACTCGACTCCTGGGATCCATGGAGTGCGCCCGTCGTTGCATTTTAGGACAACTCATGCCCCTGACGTTGCGGTGAGCAGCGGAAAGCTCGGCTCGGTGTCCCATGGTTGCGAACTGGCGATGTTACCCCTGATTCAGCGACCGCACATTTGCTGTTTGCGGAGTGGTCGTTCAAGTGGGTAAAGGTATAACCTGATCCTTCCTCAGCGACATTCTCTGGGCTTCGAGATAGATTGGCTGCTATTCCGCGCACTTCTTTTCGGGCACAACGCTCGGTACCAGACTTTTTCCCATTCACGGTGCTTTGCTCCCTTAAATTAGAGTATACAATGACGCAAGGGACACGTCGAAGACTGCAACTGTAGTGCTTAGTCAAGCTAGCTGAACTTTCTCCCAGCGACCGAACCCGAACCTCTCGGATGACTCGTCCAAGTTTATCGACGTTTGCTCTTGGAGGATTTGTCTTTCAGGACCGACGGGCAAACCGCTGCATGGTTCATTGACTAGCGTTGCGACTATTGTTCGAATACTAGTTCTAGAAAGCACGATGCTATTTCGGGGCTGACCCCCGTTTCAAGCCTACGTTCCGCACCATTGCCTGGAACGAAGACTAAATATTGGGGGTCTGAACCGGGGCGAAAATCATCGAAGTTTGAGAGTGAGACCACTGGTTGCAACCATTAGATAAGACTTTCTCACAGCTGGAGCCCGCTCCACGATCCATGGTACGGGCAAACAGGTCCCAGGATGAATGTTTCGATCTTCTCGTCGCGTGGCTTGGACTACCTGAAAGAATGGGCAACGACTATCGAAGTTTGACTGGCTACTATCCCACTATGATGAGCGAGTGAGCCATGGTGCAGGGATCGTTGATCTACCCCGACGAGAATGAGATCCGAGGGGACCGACCGAGAGGTGTCTTGTCTCGCCTAAGATAGAAACCACTATGTTGCTTGGGGTCCCAATTGACAAGCCATAGTCCGTTCGCCGGAGAATTTTCATCGAGTCAGAAGAGGAATTGTGTCTTATGACAGGTCCGGATGGGGTTTTGTGCACCATGGGGAAGGCCTCGACAAACTCTGACCCCTTACTGGAAAACCTCCGGATTTTTCTACGGCCAATGGGGTCTGTGTAAGCTTATCATTTTATGCTGTCGTCCTACGATTTGCATTCTGGAATCGCCAACGTGTAATTGGACACCATCAATAGTCGTCAAGTAAGGGGGGGGAGGGGATCAATGATGACATCGGGGAAGGGTAAAAAAGAAGTAAGTCTTCATCATAATCATAATAATAATAACAACAACAATAACAATGATTGGGGCGGGCGCGTGCACTTACCATAGGAGCCAAGATCAGGAAGGAAACGGGGCGATCAAATGACAAGAGGGTGTGGTAGTAGTGTTATGGGTCACGGTCGTTGCCCCTGAGGAAGATCTGCGCTGGTTCAGGGGTTTCAAAAGTATATGTTCGTGTGGTCAGCGTGTTGACATGCAGCATCACGTCAGACTGGGTTTGGTCAAAACTCCGCTCGGAAAGGGGGCGAAAAGAATGTAACGGTATATTAAATTCAATTTCAGTCAAATATTGATTGTAGCCGGAGTTGACCGGCAGCACCAGATAGAATTTAAATATATTAAGTCGAAGTGATGTTGCAAAGTAGATACGGCGTCACAAAGAACGCGTGTTGCCCTGCGCTTGTGGACGTTGGCCAATCTCGTGACTAGTGGCCCCAGTCGACCTCCTAAAGTGGAAACGCGACTAAACCGTCTTGGATCGTCAGATACACGAGGAGGAGAAGAAAAGAAAAAAAAAAGAGGAGCGTCTCCACTCACGCCTGCTACTATTCTTATCTGAGTTTGGTTCTATTTGTTAGTTCGTCCGTTATCCTCTCACTCTTATTCATAAAATCACCCTTCGCCAGCACTAGACGACTCTCCCATGAGTTTCTAACTGAGTTTAGTCTTCGCACTGTACTTCAGCTGGTGTGTTTGTTTGCTGTGGTGTTGATTCCTGGGGTTGAATAGCATCGACGACTCGTTATGAGAACGAAAGACCCACGATTCACTATCAACACACAATACGGTCCTTTCGACCCATTTCTATGATTTAATCCTCGCGCAACGGTTCTCGGGAGACCATCGCAAGTGACATGGCTGCGACCATGAATATGGGCTTCTTGCCCACCATCAAATGTTCCAACTGTGGCATGAATGTCGAGATCTCGGCAATGGGGGACCATGTCTGCGCACCTGGGTCCGGTATTATTTTCCCCTCGAGAAATTAATAGTTCGTGCTACTGACCGTTTCGATAGCATCTTCAACACCCCCTCCGCCACCACCGAAACATCACAGTCCATCAAAAAGTTTAGGGAGATCAGGAATCCCCCCACCTATTGATCCTTCAAAAGCCAGTACGTTCATCAGTGGCAACTAGTATATCCCCGGACCTGTCAGTAACCCCAAACAGATCGACCATTTATGCGCCTGGAAGCGGTGATCAGCAGCAAGGGCAATATTACCCCATTTCCAGACGGCCAGCAATCCCCGCCTCGCCAATTACTACGGAGCCAGACGTCTCCCCTCCCCTCTCAGCCAGATCAAGATGAGATTCCGACATTTCCCCTTCCCCGATCCATGTCACAAAAGACATCGAAGCATATGGCACCTCTGGACAATCCATACAAGGCGCTACCGATTCCGGCCGGTGATACAGGCACGACAGGCGTTAGCATTCGGTTACCTTTAGGCGAGCAAGCGATAGCACCGCCGCCACCGTTGCCCAAGGACGACGTTCCAGGGCCCCTGCCAACCTTCCACAAATATAGCTATTCCACTGAAAGTAAAAGCAGTTACCGAACTTCTGTCGCAAGCTCCCGCTATGATTCCAGACGATCGACATCAGTATCGATGGGGCGGCCATCCTACGGTAGCCTGGCCCATCAGTATAAATTCCTAGACGATGCTCCCCCAGTACCGTCTACATTCCCCATCAAGCCGCTACGGGATTCAAATGTGACTACGTTCTCAGAAGCAAATATGCCCCACGGCGAGACCCAACACGACCAGGATCAGCATAAGCGTCATGGCAGTGGTAATCTCAATCCATCTACCGAGCGGACCAGCGACCAGGATGACCAGGGGGATCGGCCGGGTGCTCTCCGTGCTTCATCCCATACCAACTCGGACCGTCTAAGTAGTAACCGCGGGTCCGCTGAACTTTTCTTTAGAAGTCCTACCCCGAGTTCCAATGGTACGCCGTCGGAACTCCTCAACCTCCCCCAGGAACGGTCAACCTCCCCTGTAGACATGCAGGGTATTGAATACAAAGCTTACAGGAGTCCGGGCCTCTCTCATCTTCCACCCCCCGGCCAGGAGCTTGGCGACGGCGATGAACTCACTGGAGCACAGAGGAGGAATTCGGATGCTGTCAGCGAAGCTGCTATTTCAATCACTAACTTTGCCCGCGAGTTGGGCTTAGACACTATGGACAGTGCGGCGGAGAGCTCGACAGCTTCCTCCGATTCATCACCGAGTGATACGCGAAGCGGCACTTCCTTCTCTAGCATCGGATCCGATATAAGTATGTCCAAGCGTCACCCGTCCGATCAAGGCCAATTAGGTACATTGGTGGAGGACCTACAAAAGGGGAATGGCGAGAATACAACGATGTCAATGGCAGGGTCGGATACTCTCGAGCCTCCTCGGATGCCGCCACATCTTTTCAGTCCAGACTCCCCAACCGATCCCGCTATCAGTATGGGAAGTGTGTCCCTTCTTCATGATAAGCCCATGCAAAAACCGACAAAGCAGGACCAGCCGGAACCCCCCGCAACAACTAGCCCTACTACTGAACGACCCGCCCGTGCAACCCCCCGCCCAAAGGGCCCTTGCCGCGGCTGTGGCGAGATGATCATCGGTAAATCTGTCTCATCCGCGGATGGCCGTCTTACGGGCCGGTATCACCGGGCCTGCTTTGTATGCTATGATTGCAAAACTCCTTTCCAAACCGCCGACTTCTACGTCATGGATGACCTTCCATATTGCGCGCAGCACTATCACCAGCGCAACAACTCTCTGTGCCATACGTGCCACACTGGAATCGAGGGACAGTATCTGGAGACAATCGAACGACGGGGTCACGGGCCTGCTGATCGCTTCAAGTTCCATCCTGACTGTCTTACTTGCCGCACCTGCCAAGTTGCGCTGAAGGGGGAATACTTTGAATGGAATGGTCAAGTGTACTGTGAGCGTGATGCCCGCAGAGCCGCGGCTTTACCACCACCCCCTCGCTTCCAGCGTCCAGGCCCGGGATTATACCCGCCCGGACCGCTACCCCCCCATGCGCGTCAACCCTCGCGCGGCTATCCCCGTCCGCCACCTCCCGGATATGCAGGACGCCCCAGATCACCACGTCCTGGCCCACCTGGCCCACCTGGAACCCCAACTACCCGTCTCCCGCCACCAAGCGCACTCGATGGACCGTACGGAATGACCTCGAATAGTGGCGGGCGATTCCCAGAGCGGAGAACTACCAGGCTAATGATGATATGATTTTCAAAAAAAAAAATTGCTCCAATGAGCAGTGTCGCTTATATATTACTTTCGTATTTGGCTCACTGGGTGGCAGAGTTACTTTTCCCCCTCATTTGCTTTCTATGCGTATTGGAGTCTCGTGCTGTTCTGATCTGTCCATATTCAAGCTGCTTTATACCCTTCGTTTCCCGTTGATATTGTATTATGGTGTTTGTTTCTTTTTTGCACCCCCTTGGGCCGGATATTTAATGTGCTTGGATGTCTTCCTACATAATGTTTGTTATAATGCTGGCCATACAAGGCACTGGTTGGCGAAATGATGTGACTAGAACCGTTGATGAGATCAATATAATGGCTCTAGCCTATCAAGATACAGATACAGACGTGTTTTGTAATTTATCAATATTTGATAAACGTGTAGTTGTTTTGCGCAAAGTACCTGTACCATGGATGTAGACATGACCGTCAGCCCTAAGATGATTGATTTTGCCTTTAGCTGGGAGTACAAGGTATTATAGACAAGTTGAAGCACGACCCCGAATTCTGAAGTGTTTTCAGAATTGCTACTAGTTATTCCATAGTACAGTCAAATCTCTCCTATGGGCTCTGAGGGATGACTATAGATCTTAGGGGTGGCTGACCCTGGAAAATGATAACTTTATGCTGCAAGCAGGTATGTAACAGGACTAAAGTAGAGAAATGAGCAAGTAGAGTAATGCGATTAGAACCGATACTCTGGTTTGCTTCGTCCCGGTGATTCTGCCGATGTTCAGATATTTTTCTTCCTTGAAGCTGGGAATGTTTGGAACCCCGAGCATTCACGTTCTCAAAACCATTACGCCTATATTTCTAACAATGGTAAGGCGTGTATTTCAAGGTCTACTATCTCGATTCTTATAATATCACCGGAGCAAATTTGTGCCGCTTGTCTGAATATGGTGTCGTTCTTGAATGTGTAATCATGTTGGGTATGAATAGCTGCATCGCCTGTTCTCGGTAATGAACGCGTGGTAGAAGGGATGTTCCTTGCATTGGCAGTCGACAGCCCACTTTTTTTTTTGTATCTTTCCTAGGTCTTGCAATGGTGGGATTTCCAAGGACATTCTTTTTCGTGGTAAGCTTGAAGCAAAGACATGCTCGGTTTGACTCTGACCATAGCATAGGTCCCATAGAGTCCCAAGCGAATTATTGGGTGGCGTGGTAATGGTTAGGTCGACTGGTTCGATAGCTTGCTGAGTGGGTGGGGGTAGCAGTGCTCAGTGTACGCTTTCCTGGAGTGCTAACAGCTGATCATTGACATACCGTAATTCCTTTCCGTGGTGTATACCGGTTTCGGCGATACTTGTGATATCTGGCATGAATAGAATGAATCTATAGAATCGAGTGAAGTCGACTGTTGGGCGAGTTCTGTATACCAAGGGTAAAGTGTTATATACCATCATTTTGCCGATTTCCGCTTGCAGGACCCCCATCTGTTCTTTGGATAGCTTTTGCTGCCAACCAAGTTTCGGATCACATTCCATGGCTGACGCAGTGCAATGACGAACTTATCTCTATCGTTTTAATACATCTGTCAGTCTGTCCATCCATTTGTGGGCGGTATGCTGTGGAGTAGCACCGTTTCATACAAAGGCGCTACGATAACCCGGTCCAGAAATTGGACATGCCCTTCAGGAAACAGCCTTCAAATACAAGGAGGTCTGCTGATAACCACCTCTATCCACGGGACTTTAAGCTCATCTGCAAGTCAACCAGACTTCGTACATTTGGTACATTCTTCCGAGGCAGCATGGCCATATTGCAAGGGCAGAAGTGCAGCATTGTGATCGGGCGTCGTCGTCGTGTTAACTTCCTCCGTCCTTTTTTTAATGACAGTTTTTGGTGTCAGCATACAAGGAAGGCATCGGGATCGAGTCTAGATATCGTCCCATCTCTCCCAAGACCCCATACAGAGCAACCAACTAGTCATCGGATTCTGTGTCTTCCTCCCAGTCGCTGTCCACCGTTTCTAGCGAGGTATCGGCCGCCCCACTTATAGCTAAGTACGCGTCAACACCCATTACATGTTCAGCATTTCGATCGATGGCAGAGGGTGTGTGTCGGGGTCTACCGTCTCCATTGTGATGATGTCCCCAGAAAAGGTTTGCGCAGCTGTCTCACAGTTGAAAAGCTTTGCTCATTTGTCGACATGATTGGAGGCAAACGGGAGAAAAGGCCGCATGGTGATAGCAATACTCTTGGAATACTTTAGACTAGTAACCAGAAAAACCTCAACTTCAAGATTTTTTTTGTCCTCCGACATCTCAATAGGCTGTAAAGCAAACCGGGCCTTTTTCCAGAGAGCGTGACAGTCACGGGGGAGACATAACATAGTATTTTGTAGGGCTTCAGTCGAGCTTTGTGCTCTATATGTTGGTAAACGGGAAGAAAGCCTTGGGATTCAGAGTTCTGGGAAGAACAGCAGGTAAAGTGCGAGACGAGACTTGGGGATGGAAGATGACGACAGGTTGATGAAGAAGGATGATGGAGGAATGAATCAGGCGGCCAGGGCTAGCTTGGTCAGGTGGTAGAAACTTCATATTGATGTAATTATTTTAATCTCTACCCAGATTCGGACGGTATCCAATTTTCGGTCTCTATATGATTTGTCTGTAAGTAAGCTCCCACATTTTATGAATATGATTAACATAAACCGTGAGAGGCGATCGTCATTATATCCAACCATGACGTATAGCGACCACTAGAACTTTGATATATCATATCTCAAGACAGGCAGTCTTCATAGCCACCCATCAAAGAATCCCCATCGCTTTACCGAGACATACCCCCCTTCACTCCTCTTCCCCGTTGACCCACTTCCATAGATATTGAATTCCTGTGGCCCCTCCGCATAAATATGATACCCAAGGCTACATTCCGAGAATGACACTTTCGGTTGGTTCGCGTAGAATTCATCAAACCCTGAATCCAGGGCATCGGCTAAGTTATTCACGTAGCCCTTCGGGTGAAGCTGCCGCCAAGGCTCGCGGCAGGAATCTCCATTGCACGATTTGAGAACCATCATTAGGGCATCAAGGCGGGGAATGATCTGGCCCAATTGACGGTTGGCGATGGTATAGGATTGGTGGGCGCTAATGTTCGAAGCCAAGTTGGTCGTTTGAAGGGGATCGTCCTATTCCGTTTGTTTAGTATATGTAGGGTGATGATGATTTGATTTGGGGTTAGATACCTTTAGGTTGTAAAATTCTTTGTCGTTGGTACACCAGACGGAGTAGTAAAGGCTATAGTCGTCTGAGACGAGTCGTAGTCCCTTGTACGTGTTGTTTCTATAGCTATTGCCTGGCTGGCTGTCATTGTCGCTCTTGTACCCGTAGATACCTTCGGGAACAGCCTGTGGAGGTAGTTGTTAGTTGGTTGTCATAGTGACAAGATGGCCATGGGAGGAGCTCACAATTCCCCAGTACTCGATTGCTACATGCTCTGACTTATTATCTGCGTTACCAGCATCGATGGTAGTCGGAATCTTCTTTCCATCCAGACCATCTCTCGTGGTGCCCGCAATGGAGAGGAAAGTAGGCGCAAGATCAGTGTGACTCGTGACGACCTCAATTGTTTGGTTCTCGGGGATACCAGGACCGCGAATGAACAAAGGAATGTTGATATCCGTTTCTATGCTGTGTTAGCATCTCCCCAGCCTCAAGATTTGGGACTATAATCACAGCGCAAACTCACCATATCCACAATTCTTCCCAGGTTGCATAGCATGCTGACCAATATGGTACCCATTATCCGTAGAAAAGAAGATATACGTATTGTTAAGCACACCGGCCTTATCAAGCTTCTCGAAAAGCTCACCAACCATCTCATCAACAGCCTGAAGCGCCCGCAACCGACACCGCTGGAACTCATCGATATAGTTAATTTCCTCCTCGGTGAGCGTCGGCAAGTCAGCAACCCACCCGACAGCCCCATCAATGATCTTATTAAAACTCTCATCACGAGGAATTTTATAATCCTTAAAGAGCTGCGCATGGCGCGGCGCATACTCCGGTTCACCAAACCAAGTCGCACCCGTCACTGCATCCTGGGATCCGTTCGAATGCGGCGCATTCGGTGCAATGGTAAGCATCCAGGGGCGATCCGGGTTTGCCAACGCTTCATCCAAAAAGCCCAATGATTTGTTCTTAATTACATCAGTCGAGTATTGGCCAGCGTAGCTGACGGGCGTCTCCCCATTACGGGTCATTTTTGCGTTGTAATACCGGTAGGTCCATGGGTCGAGGAGGAAGTCGGAACCATTGAATCCCTTCGCGTAAGGGTTGTTGTAGTTGTCTTCTGTATGTGAATTCCAGAGCTTGCCGACGTAGTATGTATCGTAGCCGGCTTCTTGCATCCAGATCGGTAGGTAGTTGTCGTTCCAGCCTGCACTGACTACCTTGGGGTATCCACCGTATGGTAGGCCGACGTCTGTGATGTTAGTGTTGTGTGGCATGCGACCTGTCCAGAGGTTGGCTCTGGATGGGCAACATAGGGCTACGGAGCAATAGTGTTTGGGGTAGGTTGCTCCTTTTTGGATGAGGTTTTCCTGTAGTTTGGGTTATTTGCGATTTCTTGCTAATGGCTATGCAATAGAACAGAAAGCAGGAGTGGTATGGAGGACTAGGTATGTACAAACCTGCAGCTTAGGCATGTGGTCCAGTCCACCGATGAGTTTGCCCTGATCATCCGTAAGGATAAACAGAATATTAGGCTGTTTGGCGGCCGTCGCAAGGCCCCAAAGCAGCCATGTTCCGAGCATGGCCTTCATCGTGACTGAGACTCGGGCTATTTCACTCTCTCCGCTTACAGAAAGCCACGGAATTCAATCACTGATCTAAAAAGTGAGATAGGCGCCCTATCAGGTACAAAACCCCCGAGACATTAGCCATATTTATGTCTCTGTCGTCCCATCATGCAATCCCCACCGCGCCCTCGCGCACCACTTTCGCAAAACATACTCCGTGGAGTAGTGCATCTTGTGCAATAACCCCACAGGATTGCATCGTAAGAATTAAGACTGAGGAATTGCCAAATGATCCGTAAAAATATCGCGTAGCGGGGGATCGTCGCGCAGCGCAAAGATAAAGATGGAAAGCAGACAGCGTTTCACGGAAAAATCTTCACTGACGGGGACGATCAACGCGGAAGGATAGAAAAGATCTACGTTTTGCTGAGAAAAGTACGGGGTGTAGTTGATGGTTATGGGGAACGTGGTGAATTGCGAAATTTTGAGGCCGATGATGCTAGAGGACAAGCAATGGTATAATGGTGGGTCCGCATCACGTCTTCGATATGCTAGATTTAGCCGTTTCTTCGGTAGATGGAGAAGCAATAGTGCAAGTGTGGTGAGGGTGATTAGGGTTGTTGATCTAGATAGAGTAGGACGGGAGTCGATCATAGTCCATAGAGGCATTTAGGGCTACCTCTCTTTGGCAGCCAGATCTATTCTCTTGTGCAACTGTGCAGGTAAGCTTTAATATACTGGACCACTTTGCCTAGTATGACAGTTGAATGGTACTTCAAATCAGGTAATAAGTGCTAAAAACAGAGCCTTATGGTCAAGTCCTATAGCACGCTGTACAGAGTAGATAGGCTTCGTAAGTCTCTGCCAAGCTAGCTCCACCACCGGCTCTTGGCTATACAAGCTATAGGCTTAGTACTGTCTATATTCAAGGACTGGGCTAATTTATTATGTAAGGACAAAATGAACATACCTCCTGTCATAAAGTCGAAACAAGATGAGAATAAAAACTTCAAAAAAGAATCATTAAACTATAAGGAACATCCGAAATGAAGACCAACCTAGCTAGAGTTTGGCCTGGTATATTTTGTTTACGCAATTCGCATTAGAGTGGGCATCTTGTGGAACCAAAAAGGTGGTTGGAGGACAATTAGTATCGTCACATCCAAAGATAGTAGAATTATAATCGTGGTAGTACATCGACGAGAATATATCTCTTACTCTCAGCTGCAATCCATCTAGCCAACTCTCTCCTTCTATTGGGAGGTGTTTTTAAAGTATAAGTAAATTATTATATGCGCGAAAGGATCGTCCGTTGCATATCTATAACGAGCCTAAGTGAGTCGGTGTGCGCTTGCAAAGACGCAACACGGGGTAGCCCCATACATATTCTCAATGCACGAAGATTTAGATATCAAACTAAGCGACAAATAGGGAAGCACTATCAGTAGTAACTTGCAACCGTACGCGTAATCGGTTATAAAACAACCATGTGCGAAGCATGAGTGACAGACATAATTCAGAGGCTCCCTCATTATAATAGGTAAACCTAGATACTGTACATATCGGAGCAAGGGACGATGTAGCCTGGTCCAGCCGCGCTCAATGGCCAGTTCCAGTCAGGTTTATAGATGCCTTGGCGTATTAATTGTATCCAAGAATCTTGAGACGCTCTCCACTCATGTTCCCCTGCTGTCAGGGGCGCACCGTGGTTAGGATTCGCCGGCGCCAGAAGCCGGCGGATTATCCGAGTCTTTAAATTAACCAACCTTATGTGGGTCCTAAGAGACGCCGCACAAAGATAGCTTATGCAAGGGCAGTCGTGCCGATCATTGTTGAATCGCTGGGTTTATAATCAGAGTTTCTGGGACCTTCAAGAATCGGCTTTCACTGGTACCATGCAACCAAGCGATCAATGGGTTGGTCTCCGACGAGGAAATATCGGGCTGCTTCTTAGCTGATTCAGATGAAAGCTGCAGACAAGCTTGAGATGGTCTACACCACGGTTGATTCATTCAAAATCCTGAAAAACATGCTCTAGTTCCTTGCCGGAGAAAAGGTGGTGAAATATAACCCTTTCGTTTGCTAGGGTCACAGAGATTGCTAAATATATGGCTTTACAATCTCAATATCTTGGTGGAAAAGTAACGATCCCATGGGACATTTATAACTAAGATAGATCCAACAGTTGGGTGTCGAGAGAGGTGCGGTGTCGGGCAACCAAGCAGGCTCTGCCGAGAGCCTTTACTAGGCTATCTTTGTTGCGACTACAAATGAACAAAGGAGCGGCATCCCGCGTCATTAAAGATTTTTACGAATCTAAGCAGGGAAATTCGGGCACGGTCTTCTAAGTGGAACTAACACCAGCCGTTACCCCCTATTCGTGAGTTTTTCTCAACATCCACATCCGAGTGCCGCAAGGTCAACAAAATGAAACAAGAGCGCCAAGTTATTAGGATATGTCAGAAAGGTTCCTTTGTTATCTTAGGACCAGGTACCCTTGAAATGAAGTTGATTCCAAATACTGATGTAAAATCGAACTTTGATACCGTTTCTACGGGATTGCAAGAGATATAAGGGACGTTGGGTCCTTCATCGGTATTGAGATGTGTCTGAGTCACAGAAATCCTTAGAAGTTGATCAATGTGAGGCAATCTACGGTGTGCTTCTAGTAGCCATTCCATTCTATTCCGATTCCCGCTGTTTTCACTTCTTCTTTAACTCAAAATGACGCCTTCGCCTGGATCAAATCGGGCCATGCTAGTGGCTCTATGGCTTATTTTTGCTCTTTTAATCAGCTCTTCTGACGGCAATGCGAGGCCCATCCGACGCCATGGAGGATTGAAGAACCCACCACGTCCCATTAAAGCAGTCTCGCTCTGTGAGATAGGTTGCCCCTCGTGCGCCGCTGGTTCAAAGGCCGTACCAAAGATTTTGACACCTAAAACTGGGATAAAAAGTGGATCGTTACCCAAGCGGGTTCTAGCCAAACCAGAGGATGATGAGTTCGATGGGGATGTCGATGCGTTCTTGGTGAGCCAATATATGAGAGCGGATTGGGTGCCTTCGTCTCAGCAGAGCCTGTCGTCAGGTCTGTTCAGGGAGCTGGGAAACGTGAAGTTCAACTTGGCAGTGCAGGGTCTATATGGATGTACCTCAGTGGTAGTAGTTTCCGAAAAGGGTATATGGATGTCGCATATGTGGGAGAATCCTGCATTCGGTATGGAAGGCCCGTCCCGCGAGTTGTTGCCCAGTGCCGAGAACACGTTCATACCCGATGTCCTCAATGCAATGGAATATGGCAATCAAGAGATTCCAGGCCTGATACAATTCACCGGAAATGGCGGTGCCTTCGTCGCCGCCTACAAGCCTTTTGCCTACATCTTTTATCCGACAGGGACTCAGAACCTTAACTATGACCGTGCATATACAGCTAGGATCAATCAGATCAGCCAGAAGCTCCAGCGGCTCATTCCACTGAAAGCACCGCCCTTCATATATCAATATGATCGCACTGGAGGAAATATGATGGAAGCAAGAGGAAAGGTTCTCTTTCAGTACGAGCCTAACGAAAGAGTTATGCAGACCAATGATGGCCCCTGCAACAGGCACTGAATCGCTTATGGCTAGAAAATCGACCTACGTATGTTCATCAGAGATA
Source organism: Aspergillus novoparasiticus (assembly GCA_009176405.1). NCBI lineage: Eukaryota > Fungi > Ascomycota > Eurotiomycetes > Eurotiales > Aspergillaceae > Aspergillus > Aspergillus novoparasiticus. The sequence goes on along the minus strand of ML733446.1, from coordinate 225,038 downwards.
CTGGCCTGCTTGGCCCCGGCAGATGGTCGCTGGTAATGCCAATCAGAAATGGGATACGGCGTCTGGTACACCGAGCTCAACACCAAACTCGACGTTTGATGATCCGGACACCACACTTACCCGCCTGATCATCCCAACTCTCGATACATTGTCAACCATAAGTCCCGATGACAGTCGTGAGTCTTCTCCTGCAACTCTTGATGAGACACCGATTGCGTCACCAACATCTGAGGCAGAACCGGATAGTCACATCGATATCTAGTCCACTCCTGAGCACAACACCTGGGTCGGCAATGAGTTCGGAATCCAGCCCGACACCCGGTTTGACACACTTCAGCATCATTCCGTTGCCTAGCTGCAAGATAACCCATACTATAGGTACAGCGGTAAGCGAAAAGGTAGCGAGATCGCTAGTACAACAAAAAGCCTCGAAAACTAGCATTTGGCCTATCACGACGAGAACTGCAAAATCGCCACCATATTCCCAGGCCACAGTCCTCGTAGGCATGGAAAAAATTTAAGACATAAGGAATCTATCTATTTTAAATATATCTAATAAAAGTTATTTTCCCCATTATGACTACTGCAGAAATAACATTATTTCTCAAAGTTGGACTTCAAGTCAGGAAGGCGAGGAGAGAGAGCTTTGTTATAATCTCGAACTGGATTATTACTCGTCAAGGATATAGTCGACCATCACACACTCGTAGAATGTCCAGAGACCAGGCCAAAAAAACTCCCAGCCACTCACAGATTACTTGCACTCGCACTGGGCTTAATCTCCGTCTGAGTGCCCAGTTCCTCCTTCAGCACCTTATCCCCAACAACTAAAGGCTTGCTACCCTGCAGCACGAAAACCATCCTAGTCCACTCTGTCTCACTTGGATTTCTCCACTCATGCATTGTTCCTCTCTGCACAGCAATATCACCCTTCTTCAAGAGCTTCATCTCCCCCGAGTCCAACCACATCTCAATAGATCCCTCCAGAACGATCCCATAATCCAAGCTCTGTGTCCGGTGCATCAATCCCTTGGCTCCCGATTTCAGAGGCGCAAAGTCCACAACCCGGCAGACGGTTCCACTCGGGCTAACCAGACCCAGGTTGCCAGACGCTATCAGGGACTCGTGGGCGGCTATATCGGCGTCACCGCTTAGTTCGGCAGGGAACTGGGAGGTTGTGAAGGGGACATTGAAGCGGAGGCTACCGTTGTCGTATTCTCTGAAGGTACTTTCCGTTTCACTGTGGATTATGGCGGTACCGTTGGCATCGTGGGTTGTGATATAACGGGTGAAGTTGGGGAGAGGCGGGGTGTTGTGGGGGTTATGAGATGATGAGGACATTGCGGCAGTATTCCTCTTGGCTTTCGAAGACGTCTCTTCTTGTTCGGATTGTTTTTCCGTTGTTTCTTGGGTGGCCTTTTTATATAGTGCGGGCCGTTAAGTGGTTGAAGAAGATGAGGTGTAGCAAGATCTGAGCCACAGTTGGGTTTGAACGCCGAGGGGTTCGGGAGTCACTGAATTTTGAGAGCTACCGGACTAATCTAGGTTCGTGTACCGATCTTTTGCTGTTTTGTGTAGCTTTTTCTCGAACTCGGCCAATCAATGTTGTGGAGCTGCAGGGTGAAGTGGCTTGCATGATGTGACGTGGTGAGGGGTTGACCTCCCGCGGAACATTGGATATATCGTTTTCTTAGTCGTATATTTTTGGATCAAAAAGAGCCGACCATTTTCATGAGCTCGTGGAACGGTTCGTGCTGTTTCATTTCTGTGCGGGCAGTACTGAATATCTGGTATGAAAAGGGCTCATACTGCTCGGTGCCCTTTCGCTATTCTAGCCATGGTGCCATTTATATCAAATAAAAGTAACATATACCAAGACCTAAAATATGTGATATTATTCTGTTGTTTAATATAGTTCAAAAAGGTACGATCGCTGTTTTCAGCAGGTCGGTACCATAGAAAGGAAGGACCTGCAATCGCAATATTGCTGAGAGACATATCAAAAGTATCACCCAGATCACGTTCAGCTGAAACTGGTTATAGATTGGGTTACGTTTCTTTTACTCTGGCGTAACAACCACCACAGGCCTTCCAGGGCCTCCCAGGGCCTCCCATTGGGGTTTGTTATAGGGGTGTTGTGTCTAATCTAATGCTATATCCACAGCAAGGGCACCCGTGAGTGTTTACTCCAGAGCCTGGGTTACGAGAACATCCTCTTAGCGGAAAGGCCCTATGTTCTTCACTACTATGTCTCGTCCATGGATTGTGAGGCAAGTGGCTCCAAAATTTAGATATGGTGTTTGAGCCGAGAGCTGATACCTATTTACTACACATACTGTTTCAGATGAAGGTGCTCACGACAATTTCTGTAACCTCCGTGATCGGAGAGCTCCTATTATCTTTGTCGCTTAGAAAAGCCTCATATGTCACTTGCTGCGCCAGTAATTTCCTGTGGTAACACTAAGGGAAATTGCTAAGCAAATTGTTGGGTAATTCCTGGTTGTAAGACTATTCACTCAAAGGTTGTACTGTTTCAGCCGGTGCCCAAACTGATCAAGTTTCTAAGTTTGGCTAGCCAACCCTTCCCAGAGCAATTAAGGAAAACTACAAGTACGAGGGCTTGGAGAGGCAAGCAATCCTAATCAAGAGGAAGTTAGTCCTTTGAACAAGCGAATGACTAGATAGCCTGAATATCCATTAACAGTAGAGTTGATTACCTTACTCGATATTTACATGCTATAATACACAGAATCCACCATTTTCTTTCCAGAAAACACAATCACAGAACGGATATACATATGGGGCAGTTATGACTCCAGGGACAATTATGAAAACAAAAGAAAAGTCGATGATACGTAATCCATACGACAAGGAGCTTCGCATCCCTACGGTTTACCCTAACCTAGCTCCACTATTGTTGCTTCTTGTTCTGACTTGAAATTGATTTAGACCTGTCGGCTTTGGACCCTCTGGTAATAATTGCTTTTTTCTTCCCAGCCGGTTTCAGGATCTAAGTAAAACCATTCAGCCACGATGATTTAATATACCAAACATGGATACCACATACCTGAAATGAGCAAAGCAGACTCTCATCAACACTCATCATAGCGCCCGCATTATCAAACTCGCCACAGTAATTCGGTGCACTGAACAGCGTCACAAGCTTCCGTTTTGCGAAGAACTCATACCCATCTTCCACACACTGATGCGCGCGACATATCAAGTCTATCTCGTGTTTCTGCACAAAACGGTGGACAACGTCAGGGCCGAATGTGAAGGAGACACCACGGTCATTCTCTCCCCAGCCGGCTATTTCCTTCTCTGGATCCGCCCAGAGGAGATCACACAATAGGCCACAGTCGGGTATCTATTTCAATCAGTGTTGAACTTCAAAAGGTATTTGAGAAGGAACGGACTTACATCCGTGGGACGCATTATGCGGCGGATCTGCTCCATGGAATTCAAATCTGGGCTGAGCCCTCCATGCATACAGAAGATCTTGTCCTCCACCAGAGCCGCAATTGGTAGACAGTTAAAGCAATCAATAAACGCCTTCCAGAGCTTGACATTATATCTTCTCTTGCATTCGTCGTAAAACCCATAGATTCGGTTTATGGAGGCACATTCATGATTTCCTCGCAGGATGAAGAAGTTCTCGGGATACTTGATCTTATAAGCTAGCAGCAGACAGATGCATTCGACCGACTGCTTTCCGCGGTCAACATAGTCGCCAAGGAACAGGTAGTTGGCATCAGGTGGATAACCGCCGTATTCGAACAGGCGAAGGAGATCGTAGTATTGGCCGTGGACATCACCGCAAATCTATTTACTACGGGTTAGTGATGGCCTAGTACACTCTTCCTCGAGGTACGTCAAGGGAGATGGTCACATAAAGCCATACCTGAATCGGTGCCTCGAGCTCAAGTAATATGGGCTGGGATATGAAAATCTCACGCGCTTTATGACAAAGATATTGGATCTCCGAGTCCTGCAGGCGGACTTGTTTACCTGGTTGGCTACCCCTAACTTCGAGCAATCTATTAATGATAGAGTCCAGGTCCACCTCCTTCTTCCCAGACATGATGTGTAACTGCCTGAGACATATACTTAATTTATTTGTCCTAAGCTACTGAAACCCGTGCGTACTTATGCTATGGTTGTTTGTATTTCTGTTGGATCGATAGGGGAACGTACTTATATAGCCTACGTGGTGGTGAACCGTGCTGCCTTCATTTCCCCGATAAATGGTCTGAAGGCTTACGGAGTTGAGATTTGCCTCCTGAATTTGAGGTTCGGAATTCCGAGAAGGATGTCGGACTTGACACCATTGTCTCCACACCGATCCATAGTTATGTTCGCCTAACTCATTACGACAAGAAGGTACATGGAATCGACCACTAAGCAGCTAATTTAAGAACATGGGGCTTACTATAGTAAAAGGACTCCGTATGTCGGTTTCATTCCCGGGTCAACGCTTTGAGCAAAGTCCGTAGCGTCTGTGTATGACGCCACGTCAATTCTTGATGGCTTATAGTGCCCAGACCAAAACTGTGGATCTTGCGACATCTGGCCATTCAGAATATATTTTTTTCTGTCCTCAGGTCAAGAGCATTGACTGGATGACATCCGTGCTTGTGCCCCCTTGAATTCATCATCCTAGAACGGGGGACATGCGCTCCAACCAAACACAACTTGAATTTATGCAAGACCTTGTATATATTTCTATTTACACAGTCTACCTTCTCCTCTCCTCGACACATTAACGACCGGCCGCATGGAAGTTAGCCCTGTGCAGCCATCCCACTCTTCCTACCTCGGTCCGCCGACCGAATCCTGGCCCACCCGGACACTCGATAGATACATTGAAGACTTGATCAACTGCAAGCAATTGTCAGAAAGCGACGTGCAGAGCCTGTGCAAGCAGGTAGGTCTCTTATACTCCATCCGTCTGCCTTCCCATATTCATCAATAACCAGCAAAACAGGCCAGGGAAGTGGTACAAGAGGAATCAAACGTGGAGCTAATCGTATGTGTGTCGGCAGGGACGTCAATTTGCTCCTAAAATATTGGGCTGACAGACTCGCAGAAAAGTCCGGTCACAGTCTGCGGCGATATCCATGGCCAATACCACGACCTAATAGAATTATTCCGTATTAGTGGACCATGTCCAGACACGAATTACCTTTTCATGGGTAAGACTCTAGATGAAGCGCTATTATGGCAGACATGAACACGACACTAACGCAACGTTTCCGTCTCCAGGTGATTACGTCGACCGTGGCTACCATTCCGTTGAATCAGTATCTCTCCTCATTGCTTTAAAAATCCGCTACCCAAAACGCATCACAATCCTCCGTGGGAATCATGAATCTCGTCAGATCACCCAGGTTTACGGTTTCTACGACGAATGTCTCCGTAAATACGGCAATGCTAATGTTTGGACATACTTTACGGATCTCTTCGACTACTTGCCGATCACCGCTCTGATTGAGAATCAAATCCTTTGTCTACATGGAGGGCTCAGCCCTTCTATTAGCAAGCTTGATGATATTCGCGCAATAGATCGGGTGCAAGAGCCTCCTCACAGCGGCTCTATGTGTGACATTCTCTGGAGTGACCCCGACGACAGAGGTGGATGGGGCGTCTCTCCTCGTGGAGCCGGGTATACCTTTGGCCAGGACATCTCAGAATCGTTCAACCATGCCAATGGCTTGAGCCTTGTTACCAGAGCGCACCAGATGGTGATGGATGGGTACCTTTGGTCCCATGATAAACTCGTGGTCACTGTATTTTCAGGTACTGTTTCTTCTTTTGATGCTCACGGGGCGTTGAGAGACTGATACTTCTCGCCCTAGCTCCAAACTACTGCTACCGGTGCGGCAATCAAGCCGCGATTATGGAAGTTGACGATCATCTCAATTACAAGTTGTATGTTTGTTCCTCTTATTGGGGTCAGATTCTGTACTCATGTTTGTCATTAGTATACAGTTCGAGCCTTCACCGAGGAATGGCGAGCCTAAGATACAAAGACGGACACCGGACTATTTCCTTTAGAGTGTCCATGAGATACCGGGTGTCAGTTACTGCGTTCATATATTTCTCTGCGTTTCATGGCTCTATAGATTTGAAAAGTGCGACATAGACTCTTTCACTCCTTCAAATGTACCTGAATACTAGCTGAGAATTACTCTATTCACTATATTATAGCTCACTCCTCTACTTTTGCAAGAGTATAGCTATAGCAGTGCATGTATTGGGACTACATCCCCCAATCCTTTTTATAAACAAACACCACTACTACAATGAACCATCAACCCCAACCACATAAAAACCATCCTTAGTACCTCCTAAAAGCAAAAACACACATGCTCAAAAAAAATATAGAAAAAAAAAAGAGCACCCTCATCTCCCGCCCATCTGCCTCTCCCAAAGCTTCCGATCAAGCCTCCCTTCCAGCAATGCCTGTGCATCACCAGCATACATAAACACCTTCCCGCCCACTTCTTTCGGCTTCTCCCCATCCTGAAAGAATATGCAACAGGACGCAACTTTATATGCCCTCGTCTCATACTCCGCCAATTTCCCAGCCTCTTCCGCAGACTGTACAGGGTACGCATATCCCGAAACAACCTGGCCTTGTTCCCCACTGATCAACGCAGGATAATCACCCCATTTCGCGATATCGTAACCAATCACCTCAGCTTTGCGGAGTTTTGGCTCTTCTGTTAGGTCGATGATTCTCTGGAGCTGGGTCGGTTTTGTTAGTGCTCCGTAGAAGAAGTAGTACACCGGATATTGGGGTGGGGGGTCGTGTGGTTGCGGGCGTTGCAGGAGATAGTCTGGTGGTGCCGACTGGAGCATAGCATAAAACGGCGACGTGGGCTCTTCCTTTTGCCGGGAAAAGGCTGGGGGGCTTTCGTCTTTTGTGGTCCTCTGGTTCGTGTGACATTTTTTTGAAGATCAAGGCGGTGTTTTGTGAAAGGCTGAGGAAGTGTTGGATATGATAGATCTGGGTAGAGTATCTGTTGGGTTCGCTTTGCTGTGAGTGACAGGTGTTAGATAGGATGTGATAATGTAGGTGCCTGGAGGGTTGCCTAGTTGATATACGAACCGCACCAAGTTGGAATAAAGAATTGGAGATTCGAAGGGAAGTTATTTTAGATAGCAGGGTAAATTCCAGAGTATAAAACTGTTATTAAGGAAGATTGTTCCCATACATACATAACAAAGAAACGCTCTTATTTGTAGTGACAATGATAGTAAAGCTAACCACTGATATATAGAAATATGTTCTGCGTATGTCCACTATATACTTGAGAAGTTCGCCATAGCGATCCTCAGCTTTGAGCCAACCTGTGTGACTTAGTCAACTCATGTTTATATGTCCATCTACTTAACCCTAACAACAACCTTCCCAAAATGACTCCCACTTTCCAAAAACTTGAACGCCTCCTTGGCCTCCTCAAATGAAAACACCTTATTAACAACAGGTTGAATCTGGTGGTCCTCGTAGAATTTCACCGCTTCCTCGAACCGATCCTTGGGCCCGTTGATGATCCCCTTCAGCGTGACGTTCCTCCGCAGCGCCAGCAAGTTCACGTTGGTTCGGTCATCCGGTGCGTCCATCTTGCCAGACACATACCCGATGCAGTTGATTAGCCCACCAAAGGCGATGGAGTCAAAGCTCTTCTTCAGGGTCTGGGCGCCACCGACCTCCAGGATGATGTCTGCACCGTGGTTGTTGGTGAGGCGCATTACTTCTTCTTCCCAGTTGGGGTGGGTGCGGTAGTTGATTGTGTAGTCGGCGCCGAGTTCCTTGGCTTGGGCGAGCTTTGAGTCGGAAGAAGAGGTGATAATTACTGGACGTATGTTAGCTAGAGATTTGCTTCCACCGAAGATATCCGAAATAAAATAAAAGAGAATAAACGCACCCTTAGCACCGGAAGCCTTTCCGATCTGGAGCCCGGCAATGGCGACACCGCCCGTTCCCTGCAGCAGGATATATTCTCCGTGTCCTCCGTTCTGTCCCATAGGTCGCATGCCGTTGATCGACATCCATGCCGTCACGACTGCAATAGGAAGCGTGGCGGCCTGCTCATCGCTCATGTAGCTTGGCGCTTTGACCAGCGCATGTTCCGGGAAAACGCGGTACTCAGCCAAGACACCATCAAGGGGCAGACCCATACCCCGCGACAGTTCCTTTTCCGTCACTTGGCCAGTCTCATGATCTGGGAGGAATGTAGAGAGAACGCGATCGCCGACTTTCCAAGCGCTGACACCATCGCCGACCTGCGTGATGACGCCGCACATGTCCGAGCATGGCACAATGCTGTCTTCTTGCCCGACGGACTTGTGATGTGTGTACTCGCCATTAGTTACTGCATCATGGCGTTAGCTCTGATTCTTGAGCCCTGGAGAAGGATGCGCTAACTGTACCCTCTACGTCGCGGTAATTCAGCGACACGGCGTGGATCTCGACGAGGACTTCGCCCTTGCCCGGAGCGGGCTTGGGTGCTTCGGTGAGTTTTAGGGAGTCCACTCCTTTCAAGGGAGTGGTCCACTGCTTGATTGAGGCCATCGCAAATTTTTGGCTGCAAAATCCCTAAACCTCGTATCAAACGAGGAATTGAAGGGAAAGTTCAACTCCAATCTTGGGAAAGAGAAGCTTGGAGAATCTCTTTGGAGAAATTCTTTGGAGAGGATTAATAATGTCTCGACGTCACGGTGGGGAGTGCCCCACTGCGAAGAATGCCGAGACTCATCGCGGCCGTCTCGGCGTATGGCATGGCATCTTGGAGAAGACATCGTGGGAGAATATGGTTGGTTGGATGGTGAAGTTGGACAAGATCATGTGCGGTGTTTATATCAAGAGGCAAACGGCGATCATATCGTATCGGTTGATCCCTCCGGTGGACCAACATATAAAAGCCAATGTGTCGCGCATGTTTAATTGATACAAAGTGCTATGTTGATCTCTGTTAGCTGCATTCTAATTGGCATTCAAGATAGTGCGGTTTGGAGATGTAACATACCAATTTACGTCAGTCGGTGTTTCACAATTCTTGCCAAGTACTTCCAGCCCTCAATGCCCTTCAAGGAAGGTTCTGATCCTCCTCATAACTCCGAATTGGGACTTCAAGAAAGTCCTCGTCTTGGGGCAACTCAACCACATAATCCTTAAGAACCCCCGCAGAGAGCTTCACGTCCCAAGCTTCGAATCCCGTAACGTGTCCTCCGGCGGTGCGATCGTCAGAGATGAAATGTAGATGGAATCCCGTGACGCTGAGGCCATTGCTACAGCCAGGTGACCAGAATCCAAAGAGAAGGCCTCGAACATTGTGGGCATATTGTAGTTGTTGGCGTCTCGACAAGTCGAAAAACGGCTGCTTTTCTCTGGGCGGCGCGGGCATAAGTCGGAAGGCCACCTGGTTAAACACACCGTCCACGCGGACCGAGAGAAAAGAATTCTGTTTCGAGGGGAGAAGAGGTGCAAGTGCCGTGTGTAGGGTTGGCATTGCCAGAGAAGGGAGGCTCTTGGTTAGGGTTGGCTTGAATTGGGTAAGCATGATGAAGGGAAGGACGTTGCACGATCGCTTTTCCGAAGTAAATTAATCTATTTGGCCATCGGCCATAATCTTTTACTATTTAAACAAAGCAACGGTTCCAAGGCCATGGTCACCATGTGCGAGTACCTGGTCAATAGTTGGTCCCGTGTCCGTCAAATCCTGGATGAGAACACTCACAACCAGGAATTGATAGGAACCGAGGTTAATGCACACAGCAAGGGATAGCGGTGAAGAGTCGTAGTATTCCTGGGTCTACTAACGTGTTTGAGGCATATCAAACGTGAGTCTGCATGGTGGCAAAGCCGTGTTAACCAATTTGGTAAGACTCTTGGGATACCGCCCGCGAGGCTGTTACCCGTTTGGGGAATGAGCTTCACAACTGGATCTCCGCCAAGTGGAGTCCGGCTTTTAGGCGCGCCTCTGGTTTTATTATATCTTCTTTGTTCTCGGGCATACCGCTATAGGTGTAGACCACTGTCTTTGTACAGTAGTTCCCCAATAGAGCGCTGCATGACTCCGGCAGCCCTGCCATGTCCACCATATAAGCAGGCTGACCCTTGCACATCCCCTGTCCCATGCTCTGTACACATTTGATTCTACGTAATGAGCTACTCCTTGTGAGATGGAGGAACTTCTAGGATTTACGGGAGGAGAGATCCTCCACCGACGTCTCATCTGCCACGGTGTGGACCACATCTGTAAGTGACTCATTTAGGACATAGCAGCCCCCATCTAATTCGCGCTTTAGTTGGACACCCGAAGGCAGGCGCATTAGCATTGTTTCGGGATGTTTACAAGTCTACTGTCATCCGTTTTGTTCCATCGCGTCATGAACGAGGTGCCGGCCACATGGCTGAGGGCTACGCCAAGGCAACCCGAAGACCGGGCGTAGTCTTTGTGAGCACTGACCCCAGTAGCTCCAACGTAATCAGTCCAATGCTGGATGGCCTTCTGGATGGAACACCTATGGTGGTGATCTGTGGCCAGGTCCCTGCCACTCAAGAAACCAACGCGCTCCAGGAGGAAAAGTCCATGGACCGGATCGGAGCATGTATGAAGTGGCGGGCGCGTGTGCAGCGACTGAGCGAGTTACCTGGTGCGATTGATGCGGTATTCCGTCATGCCACCGGCAAACAGCCTGGACCAACCCTTTTAGATATCTCTCCTGAAATTGGTGATGCAGTCTTTGACTCACAGGCCCTAGAGGAGTTACCGAGAGTGTCGCTGATGGTCGAGAAAGTGCACGGGAAAGATTGCAGCGTTGCCTCACCAATAGCCGATGCTCGCTTTCTGTATGAGAGGATTTTCCATGTGGCCGACATGATCAACCAGTCCAGACATCCGGTGATCTGTGCAGGAAATGGCGTCCTCGCTTCGGCGCGGGGGTGCAAGCTGTTGTCCAAGATAGCTAAAAAAGCTCAGATCCCCGTGGCCACCACACTACTCGGTTTAGGCTCCTTCGATGAGACCCGCGAAGAGGCTTTGCACATGATTGGTACATATGGCGCTCCGTATGCCAATTGCGCGATCCAAAATGCCGACTTACTTATCGTGATTGGGGCCAGATTGGATGAGCGCGCAGTAGGCGATGCAGATGGGTTTGCGCCTAAAGCCCTGGATAGGGAGGGCGGAGGGAGAGGCATCGTACATTTTGACATCGATGCAGGTAAACTTGGGAAAGTCATCGAACCTACAGAGATCATTCTCGGCGACTTGTCAGAGACCTTACCTGTTTTACTCTCCTTCTTAATTCCCGTGGAGGATCGGTTTCGATGGTTGGATCAGATCCAGCTTTGGAAAAGACTGTATACCATTGAAGAACCTATAAGTAGGGCGAAACATCGCCCGTGCCCTCAACAGGTTGTGGCCGAGCTCAACCGCCAAACGACCCCCATGAAGAGCAACATAACTGTGACAACCAGCGTCGGTCAGAATCAAATGTGGACGTCCCAACATTTCCGTTGTACACATCCCCATTCCCTGATCACTTCTGGCAGCCTAACCACGATGGGGTTTGGCGTACCGGCTGCCATTGGGGCCAAGTTAGCTCTCCCCGATCAACAAGTCATTGCCGTGGACGGTGATGCCTCCTTTTGCACCACGATAGAAGAGCTCATGACCGCGTTGCTACATCAAGTGCAGATCAAGGTGATCGTGTTTAACAATCGGCAACAAGCTATTCTATCGCAATTGCAGAGCGCGTACGGTGCGAAAGCTTGTTCTGATTCCCGAATCAGCCCAGACTTTGATCGCTTAGCCAGGAGCATGGGCTGCCAGGGTCAACGATGCGATCGCGTTGAAGAACTTCCGCACGCTATCTACTGGTTGTTACGCTGTCGGGGGCCGGCACTGCTGGATGTGGCCATCCGTCAGCCTGAAATGGTTTCGATTGCAGCAAATGGGACGCAGATGGACACCGTGACATGGGCATGATTCTGTATATTATCTCGAGCTTCATTATCGTTAGTCGATCGGATACGTTGAACATCCGCAAATATTATTAATTCGTTCACCAAAATGAGATGCCATCGCGTCAAGGTAACATATGCCCGTGTCCTCGTACAGGGCAACTATACGCCTAGACTCATCCAGGTAAGGAATTTGTCACTCTTGCTGCCAGGCAGTCGTATAGCCCAACACAAGAAGTTCCCAAATCTGTTAAAATTAACGGGACGGTCGCAACCCAATCTATCTACGTCAAATGACCTAGGGTAAACCGTAGTTGATTGTCCACAGAGGTTACCAATTGAAGTAGGACGCGGGTCAGGGCCAAAGCGTCGTCTATCTGCAACGGGTAGCAGATTGAATTGGTGGATACCCGAGGTTAAAACATTTTCGGAAGGAGTCTTCAAATTGACAGGTCACGTCGGAGGCTTACCTCACCTCTCAATGCCACCGAAGGAATGAGATACATAATCTTGACGTTGTTCTCAAGCAACAGGAGTTCGTATCATACGGAACGGTGCCACGGTAGCATTCCGCACTGACCACCGCGTCAACTTCTACCCAAGACCGGCAATAATACGACTTGATTATTAAGAGAGTGAGAGGAATATCCACATTCTCTGGATGCTGCAGATCCGGGGACGAGGTTCCCCGCGTTACATGCGGAGAAGTGGAGGTGGAAGCTTCAGACTTCGTGGGGGTTTTTCTTCGTTTTGACAATTATAACTACATAGTCGCATAGGGTCCACTGTAATGATTTTTAGGAACGATGATGCAGGATTATGTACCACTATACCGCTACCAGTGAGTACTCCATACTATCCATGATCACTCCTCCGCTTAAATCCACTTAGAGTAATGAGTTAGTACCTACATAGCCACTGCTTGTATATAAAGGATGTAACGACCTCCCTATGGAAGTTCGGCAACCCTCTACCTACTCTAGCCTACTGCTAATTACAATCATAAATTGAAGTTTATACACAATGTTAGGCAATTATTGGGCGACCAGCAGTGGCCTGATGGCGGGGTAATTAGCCTCTCGGACATCCAACCGTGACACTATACTACTAGTATTTCCCTGTCGGCCCATAATGTAGCAGTTCACTTCTAATCGAGAGATAATACATATCTCTAACAAGAGTAAAACTGCTCACCCAATTTGCTAGGCCTCTTTCGCTGTCCATTAGACTTGATTTAGTGATTACTAGGATCGTGATCTCTGTGGAGCGGCTCGCTTAGAGATCGGGAGTGGAACTACAGAACCACTTGCCAAGTATGGTCCAATGATAACTTCTATACAGATAGCAAACGTTCGTAAAAGAAAATGATAGACAAACGCATCCACGGAAATCAGCATGATCCTTTCGCATTCTACCATAGTATCTACTCAGCTCAACACTCCCTCCCCAACTAATAAGATCGAAGCACAGCTGCCCCAGTTACAAAGTCAATTGGCGCGGATGAATCGTCTGGCCAGGAGGAGGGGTACGAAGGTGAATCGTGGTGGTACATAATCTAGGAGGACTTCCTTGGGTATATTTTTCTCCTAAAATTCCATCATCTCTCACTACGGCCCGCTAGTTTTGGTCGATACCTCTGAGTTCAAGATATACGCATTGCGTACATACAACTCCAGCCAAGATACTCCCCTTCGTCAAGATAATTAATGATGTTGTTGACCGAGTCAACAATGACACGGAGAAAATCAACAGCGCGGAGCAAGGTCGGTTTAACCAAGCCCCGACTCTTCTTACCCGAGAAAGAAGTACCAAGTAGAGCTCACCAAAAACAGCCGAGGAGGATATTTTGGATGAATGGTCATCGGAGCTAGATCGTGTGACGATGGCGTTAGGGAAGTTGAACAATATGTTCGATCGCTTTACCAACGGTGACTGGCAGTCCCGACTGGAGCGATGGACGGACGATGATATCGAAGATGTTGGTGATACTCTCGATAAGGTAGGCATATTGTCACCAGAATTGAGTTTATGACCCCAACCCTAACGAGTATGGACGACACGGCAGTTGATGACGGCGTTGGGGAACTACACGAATGCTTTTCTGGATAAGGCCCCCGCGCAGGACAACTGGCCAGGAATTGGACCGGAAATATCGCAGTCATTTCAGGAACTTGCTGAGGTAAGATACAGGAGTGCCCTGGAGTATATGCACAATGGAGCTCATTGAATAAGTAGAAAATGCGTGAAACTATACCATGGTACCTATTTGGAGATGACCAGGTAGCAGCGACTGAAGCCGAGAAGGATCGCAGTGCAGAAGATATCGTGGATGAACTTAACGACCCCTTCTACTTCAGCAAGAAACTGTTTCCTGAAAACGTCCGGCTGCAAAAGTGCACCGCGCTTAATTTAACATTCACTTTATGCGTCATAGCCTGGAATCCCCCTAAAGAGGAAGAGGAAGCAAAGCATGGCGATGCCGGCCCTGATATGTTGCAGTTCTTCACCTCCCCCCGCATTATCGCTTTTCTTGCTACTTGCGGTGCAAGTGAGGCGATAGCCGGGTACTTTGGGAGGGGTGCTTTTGCTGCTGAGAAATTGCAGTTTTATGGCCAAGACACCCGCGAGGCAGACTTCTGGATGCACTGGTGATGGTCGAGAGGCTCGGCTGAATGGGTATGGAAGTAGCGACTCTAGCAGCTTGAATGGCATATCAGAAATGAGGCCGTATTCAGTAGCTGATCGCAGGAGTCCTTTGAAGGAATTGTTATGACACACTGATACCACACCGACAAATCTGAGTGAAGTTAAGACGCGGAAATACTGTGACATTTTATTGATTCTCCGATGACATGACGATTAAGTGGGAAAGCTGTGATGATTATTCTTCAACTTCCGTATGAGTCTTATGAGTTAGTGAGCCTTTTATAACTTCTCACTGTTTCCCCTCAGGCCTAAATCTTGATGGAACCTCTCCAGTATAAGTCTTCCCGCGGAATTATTCATTTAGTTTGCATTCTGAGCCTCGCGAGTTGCACATACAAGGAGATCATATAACTCGAATAGATCCACTTTTGTATACACACCATGTGCTCAGAAACCTACCTCAGTAGCAGTCCAAGATGACGATTTTTAGGAAATACTGTACTTCGTAAAGACTCGTCCAAATGCACAGCAACGGAACCTTTCCACAACAGCGCCTGAAACTACAATTTCATTGACAGCAAGACAAGACCCATAGACACCAACGCTGAAAGATGTCAAATACCAATTTCCATTACCAGAAACCAAACAATTAAAGAAACCACCGGAACTCAGGACTAGCAGGACCATCTCTCAATCGCTCGGTGGGCACATCCTGCGCTCTAACCGTCACTCCATCCCTCCGATCGCGCCTCTTATTATCAAGCCACATGTAAATCCCCAAGCACCCTGCCAATGCGGCCCCAGTGGCCCCGAACGCCCCGACCGTGATCAAGGCCGGCATGTACTTGGGCTTATCCTGACTGCGGAAGACATTGCTGCTCACCAGACCCATCAGATTGGCCAGTGGCACACCGATACTGGTAAGTAGCACGCGACGACCTTCGTGGGCGATGTTGTTGTTATACCATGTACTCAGCAACACAGACGGGGCGGAAGTTCCCCAAGTCATCATGAACGTTGCGAAATACGCCACGCGGATCTGAGCTTGCACGTCGTTGATGGAAGCATAAATCATGAAGCCGGCGAATGTGAGGAGAAATCCGAGTACGATGAAAGGTGAACGGAGACGGACGGCATCGGAGCAGAATGCAAGGATCAGCAGCATGACTGCGCCAGTGACGTTTGGAGCGACTGTGTATAGGTTTGTCTTGACGGTGCTGTAGCCAAGGCGCTGGACAATCTGGGGTAAGAAAAGGGCGACACCCTGGATGGGTACTCCAAGACAAATCTCAATGCAGAGCCATACGTAAGTGCTGGGGTGCTTGAAAATGCCGAGGGCTTCGCGGAAACGAAATTCTTCGTTCACTACCGCGCTTGAATCGACTTGGATACGATGCAAGGCGAGGGCTTTCTCGTCGTCTGAGAGGAACTTTGCTTCGGAGGCGCTGCGGGGGAGATACCAGAATGCGAATATGGAGAAAAGAACAGTTACTCCGCCCTCAATGATGAAGAGATAGCGCCAGTTGGGAATGCTGGAGTTTTTGATCTGGAATACGCCGAATGCGATCAGGCCGGAGAAGGCATTGGCGATATTGGACGCCGCGTAGAAGATCGCTAGTCGTCTGGCAAGCTCGCCGCGACGGTAAAATGTCGTCAGATAGTAGATCACCAGTGGGAAAAATGCCGCTTCTGACATTCCTAGGAACCACCGGAGTGCGAACATCCCACCAAAATTCTTGGTCGCAGACGATAGTAGGGTGAAAGAGCCAAAGCTGAACATGAGAATGGGTAGCACTCTAGCAGGGCTAAATCGTTTGCCCAACATCGCGAACGGTGGCGCAAAAATGACATATGGGACAAAGAATATGGACAGGAGGAGGTTGTATTGGTTAGGTTTGAAGTTGAGATCTATCAATTAGCTTAAGATAACTGGTATTCGATCTGAGCCTTACCATCGCTCATTCCATCGGTTTCGGCATTTCCCAGATTTCCTTTATCCAAAGCATTGAACAGATCTAGTTCGTCAGTATGAAACTTGGTAAAACTTTTGCTGAGACTTACACATAACGGCCAATATAGGAAGCAATCGCAGATCAAATCGTCGACACAACGCTCGTTCAGCCTTGTGATCAACCACTCTGACTACATCTTCGACTACACCTGGAGCAGATGCATAGGCACCCAACTTGTTAGTGTCATTGTCATCCAATGAAGCATTCCGTCCAGCGGACTTGAATGTATCATGTCGCTCCAAGTCGGATGAAGGAACACTTTTCGACGCCATGGTCCTGCCGCCAGCGGTGGGAGGGGAAGATGGAGAGGGAGAGAATAGAAGAATGGGCAAATAACGGAATCAACCTGATGTAAGGGGTGCAGATTGTTCAGGTTTTTGTGACCTCGCAAAGGCTGCAGGTTGAAAAAGCTTCTCCTCACATCGTCATGCAGGTCGGAAGGCAGAGTATCATCGTCATGGGTGATAAGAGTAGGGTCGCAACCTTACCTGAAGAAGACGATGATAAGCGACTGAAACCCCTGTGCCTTGACCTCCAATGGGCCAAAGACGGAGGCCACCCCCACGCTAACCTCCGCATCTTCTCGTTGCTGGACGAATCCGGCGATCGTCGACGTTACATAGGTTGCATTGGCCGACGTCTCGGCGCCGTCGTGATTTGGTATCTTATCATTTGGAATGCTGTCGGCAACTTAATCTTGCTGCTCCGGTACTACCCTCGGCAGTGTCTTACACCGTGTAATAAATCCATTCATTATCATCCAATGCGTGCTAACTTTCTATTTACATGATATGGTGAATATTGGGCTCGTTATTATTGTTCTATGGGTTGCTCATCGACTCTCATTCACTTGCGCCTTAGGGTTTGTGTCCAAAAGCGGAAGCAGATCCAGTGACCTTTACACCGTTTACAACATCCGTAACGACGACACGTTCGACTGTAGTATCCAGTACAATAATAATCCGCCCAAGACGCTCGAAATATAATGTACCACCTACTTTCTCCGTTGCTCAGCATCAGCACAAATGCCTGCTTCCGCCCGTTCCTTCCAATTCACCTCCCAACGAGATAATGCCGGTCGCCCTTCAACGATATCATCGCTAGCCCACTGCATTCTAGCCTGATCCAATGGCCAATCCGTCTCTCCATCAGGGCAGACGATATAGAACGAGCCCTTCTCTACTCCATCGACCAGTACCTCCGCAGCTTGGCTAGGGAACCACGCTCCAGCCATCTTCTTCACATTCTCCTCCTGTGTAGGCCCAACATTCCCCATAAATCCAGTCCAGGTCCATCCTGGAACAAACAGATGTGCAGATATATGTGCAGTCGCCGGATCCGACCGAAGATCGTGAGCAAGGTGCTCCGTAAGGTTCTTGATGGCGGCCTTCGAGGCATTGTACGCTGGAACGCCACCCCCTGGGGGGTTTGTGATTCCTTGCTTGGAGCCTGTGATAACGACGGACTTAGGCGTGTTGGTTGATAGAAGCAATGGGAGAATGGCCTCTATGCCGTTCAGCGGTCCGAAGACATTAGTGTCGAATGTCTGTTTCAATCAGTTAAGTCCCACAGCTTCCATACACAACACAGTTGTACAAACCTTCTTCCATGACTCTACATCTGCCCATGGCTTCAGCTTTCCTTCATACTGGCTCTGCGCTCTCTGTGACCTTGCCGCATTCAAAAAGACGAGGTCCACTCCACTGAATGCCGACTTTATGGAATTTGCAACTTCAGACCACCTGTTCTTATCCCCAACATCGATTTCGTACGACTCGGTCTTGAGAGAAGGGTCAGCGGCAGCAAGTTCATCTTTCGCTTTGTGGAGGTTGGCAGCATCGATGTCGAGCAGCGCAAGGTGCATGCCCCGACTGCGACAGAGCTTGGCGGTCGCAAAACCGATTCCGGAGGCCGCGCCGGTTATAAGTGCGGTTTTCTGGGCTTGGAAGACAGACATTATGACTTTTGTCTTTATTAACTAATACTCAATGCGACAGACGCGACAGACGGAACCTGGTGGCTGGGAGAAGAGGAGGCATATATCCTCTGATTGTTCCCCGCTTCATCCCGGAGTTTGCGGAGTTAACTATGGACCAGCATAAGCAGTCATAAAGAAATGCATTATAGACACATTCTTTATACCTGTAGATCCTCCATCTAGTAAATATGCTATAATATTCATGCACCAAGAAGTGGAACAGTTGTATCTGTGAGTGTGCACAGTGGGCTGCATTGACATCCCGATTAGGGTACTGCTACCCCAGGAAAATCACGCCGATTATTTGCGGAGAAACAGTTACCGTGTCGATCACAAATTTGCCGACAACTATGTGCAAGGAGCCTGAACAGGATTTTCTGACCAGCTGTTACTGGTCCTTCAAATGATATATGCGAAAAGAGGCGTTATTTACCCGGTTTAGCCGGTTCAAGCTTCAGGAAATGCGGAGGAACGGAGGTCTACCGGCTTTGCGATCTACAATAGGCTTGAAGATTACCCCAGGATTTTAGTTCCTGAGTACGTATATATAGCTACTCAAGCCTTGACAGTGGAGAATAAGGCTAGCACATATTGTGTAGCAGATATCACAGTTCAAGACATCAATCATGTTACTACATATTTTCCATCGCATCATTCCTGTACTCCTGCTAATTCGCATAGCGTGGTCCTACCCTCTGGGTTCATTTGTAGGCCGATGGAACAATGCACCCTTTCTCAATTCGGACACCCACTGGGTTAGCATATGGGCTGCCATGCCTCAGTTAACCGAGCCAGCTAATCTACCTCCGCCTCCATATGTAAGAATCATCCTCAAAAAATCCGACATCTAACTTCTAACACTGCTAGAACTCTTCAACATCCATCTTTCAAAATACTACCATCCGCCAGACCATTCGAGTCACCCAACCAGGTCATGAGATTCGTTTACGCTTGTCTAATGCATTCGGCCTGGGAGATCTTTCAGTTACCAAGGTTGCCATTAGCCTACCCGTAGACCAGAAGCTCGGGACGAGTGCGATTCAGTCCAATACCACGAAGGATGTTCTCTTCAGTGGTAGCGCAGACATAATCATCCCGAATGGAGGTTTAGTCGTTTCAGACCCAATTGCGTTCCCAGTGAAAGCGCAAGATACGCTCACTATCGACATCTATCTGCAACAAGGTCAGGGTGGAGGTGCTATCACTTCCCATCCAGGAAGTAGAACAACATCATGGATGAGCTTTGGTGACTGGGTCGGGAAGAAGAATCTAACGGACTCCTCAGTGAAGAGTGTTGATCACTGGTTAGTAACCATGCTTACACAACGCCGCTGAACATGAAACTAACAGTCTGTTAGGTACTTCATCAGCGCGGTTGAAGCTCTCCTCCCATCCACGAGCCGCAGCTGCGCAATCATCGGCGACAGCATCACCGACGGACGAGGAAGCGATACTAACAAGAACAACCGGTAAGCAGCAGACCTACTACACCAAGCCAGACATAGCTAATACATCCAGCTGGCCTGACCTTCTCCTAACCCGCATGCAACAAAATCTAACAACCAATTCAATCGCTCTCTTAAATCAAGCAGCAGGAGGCAACCGTATTCTCGCAGATGGGCTCGGCCCAAATGTAATGAGTCGCATTGACCGCGACGCCCTAGCCCAGTCCGGCGTCCGATACGCTATTATCTTTGAAGGCGTCAATGACATCGGAGTCGCTGATGCCGATCCAGAGGTCCAGAAGAAGATCGGCGATAGACTTATCATTGCCTATCAACAGATCGTGACTCGTCTCCACGCTGCCAGCATTCCTGTGTTCGGGGCCACGATAACACCCTTCGGTGCACCAGCTAATGCTTCTGATGTACAACCTTACTCAGATCCTATAAGGGAGGACACACGCCAGAGAATTAACGAATGGATAAGGACGAGTGGCGTGTTTGATGCTGTTTTGGATTTTGATCAGGTGCTTAGGAATCCTGAGGCGCCGGCACAACTTGCGGATGAGTACGATTCGGGCGATTATTTACACCCGAACGTAGCGGGCTATCAAGCCCTGGCGGATTATTTTCCTCTAAATTTGTTTGAGGAGTTCAGAAGCTAGGATTAGGTATTGCAAATATCAACAAGATTGTTGCTGGTTATGACTGGCGAGGACCGAGCCTCAATGACTGTATTTCAACTGAAGTACTTATCCCAAAATTGGTCTTGATAGGCATTTTATATTTCGGTAGTAGTACTGCGTACTTTGTTATACTAGTTTTATAATGTGAGTGAATCATCAGTTTAGTTGTAGAATAATTTCTCAATGATATATAATTGATGATACTCTACACAAATAATGACTTGGCCAATTGTGATATGCCAAACTGCAACTGGCCAGATATGGCTTCAATATTTTGCTTCTCAGCTGACTAGTATATGAAGCTATCAATAATTGGAAAGTAGGACTCTGTTAGGAATGTTTTCACAACAGAATAGAAGATCATTGAGAAGCTCAATCTCTTTGCTCTGTTTGTCACAAGATGCAAATCCTCACCGCTCTCTCAAAAAAACCGGTTTTCGAGCCGAGAGCGGTGAAATAATCCGGCGGACCTCACAGACCACAATGGTAACCACGGACTATCTAATAGTCCGGACAACCTGGTTACGTAAAGTGAAACCTCACGTGATTTGACAGTCGACTGACCGAATAGGGTTAGTGCCAGGCATGAAACGTCTCTTGCCCCAAATCCTCTTGTCGACTCCTTTAGGATCGAGCTTTGACACAGCCAATGTCTAGCATACTTGGCATAGAGGTCCTTCAATCTTTTCCACACTCCATGCATGATGCTCCATGCACTATATCCCTGTTGATATGTATTTGGCCCAGTCTCATGCCTGATCCGTGCGGATATGTAACGGTGTCGCGTGGCATTGAGATATGGGTCTGATGATAATACACATGGTACGCAGCACGGCCATATGCGAGTCATGGATGTGATTCCTGGGATTATTCCAGATTAAAAACGGTTCCCCTGGGGCGTGCCTGTTCTATCTACGGAACTGGTAGTACGTGACCCCCCCTTATTATTGATCATGGCGATTTGGCGTCCGTGACTACCCCCTCTACTTGCTTCTACTTGTGGGAATAGGGATGGGTATTCCATATTAGTTGGGATGCAGTAGTGGCAGACCCTCCACGAAGAGCGCTAATCGGGGCGATGTTGGTTCATGTCCTTGATCGCATATGGAGACATGGAATTGGAGTTGCTATTATGAAATTCCAACCGTCTCTGAAAAGCCACCACGTGTATTTCACGTTGGTTGGGACTACGTAGCATATTCAAACCCCAAAAAATTATGCATCTAATAATACTATCTTTGTCATAAAATAGAGTTGCAGGTCATCAGAAGCTTAACAAGAGTAAGGGTATTAGCAGGGTAACAGGGGTTACATTCGGTTACGTAGTCCTGGCAGAGTTTTTCTTCTGCAGAGGCTGGGAACCTGGAAAACACGTTGAAGTGGAGGTAGGGCAACCAGCATAGCAAATTGCACACAATTAAACTAGCCAGTTAGGCGATGGATAAACGTAAAGCTATGTTGGGCCCACCATCCACTTCCCACTTTCTTCGAAGCGGAGCGTATTAAGGTCGGTAGTACCCTATCATAGTTGGTGGTCGGATCACTGACAGATGCTAGAATGGAGTTTTGCTAGGCTTCCGGGACCAGGTATGCTTCTCGAAATGACAATTAGAAGCCACAGCAATGGCCCCTGCATAGAATAACTGCAGGGATAAGAGAAGCACCGGGTTTTCAGGGGCATTGCTAGCCGACTTCGGACTATGACAGCCTGGCGCAAGAAAAAAAAAAGAAAAAATCAGTAGTCTATCGCTAGGTCGGCATGGATACAAATAACTGCATGCGTGATTATTCTATTTAACTCTGCAACTAGTTCTTCCTGACAGGGCCAAGGAAAGTTTATAGCATCGCTACGTTCCGTAATCTAGCGATAGTCCCCTTTACGCGGCAAATGGCCTACGTATGGCGGGCGAGTCACAATATTTGAAATGGTAATAAGTAGTACTGCTAATTCTGTCGTAGGAGCAAGTTTTGAGTGGAGCGAGGCTGAAGGGGAACCAAGTGGGTATACCAAGTAAGGGGGAAGCGGCGGTTGAGCCTGTGGAGGCGAAAGTACCGGCTCGGGGATGCCTAGAGATGGACTTCATTCTGACGCCATCGCATGGCTTGCTCAAAAAGGCATTCTTGTTTCTGCGCAGTCAGTTTCATATAGAAACCAACGCCACCGAAAGACGTCTAACAATCAACTTTATTTAGGGTTACCGCCAGATCCCCGTGCAGGTCAACAAAAGGCTTTCAGCGATACGAGTTGGCCGACCCACCCCAACTCTTGGGCCGGCAGTCGCACTAGATGTCAAAACCGTACATGTAGACTGCCGATCTAGTGTTTCGGGAAATTGGACACGATCCCCGTCGACCTTATCATTCGCGAATCATGGAAGGATCTGATTGGAACTACCGTTGCGGTCCAATAGGTCCAATACCGGACCGTACCCCGAATACCAAGAGTCCCCGACGGGATGAGAAGAAGAATGACCCTCGGAAGGTCTCCTGTCTGGCTTGGACGCTACATGACGATCTGCTCACCTAGCCATCTTGGGCTCTTGTGAACGGGTCGGAGGATCACTTAGGGTAATTTTGCTGAGGATCACTGCACATGCCGAGTGGACCTCTGCATCAAAGCTTTCCAACTGGGACTTTGTTCTCGACTCCATATTAGACAGCGGTTCCCCTCCACGGGGCGTTCTGTAGAGAATGAACTTGATCCCACTCTGCTTGGCCCCCGCCCCTACTGTTCCAGGGGAATAATCTCACTCAGAATGCTTTTGCATCGGATTTTGGCACTGGCCTCAGTGACGCTGGCAGCTGGTGCTGCGGCTGCAAGTACCGATTCAGAAGACACATTACCTCAGTGCGCGGTATGGTGCGGGATTCTAGAGTCCTGAAGTACTCCTGCTGACCACCTCATAGGTAACGTGCCAGAGCGATTTAATCGCCGATAATTCGACGTCATGCGCATCTACCGATACATCGTGCCTTTGCGGCGACACTACATTCCAGAGTAACATGACCGATTGTGTTTCAACAAGCTGTACTCCGAAACAGACACTCCGTATGGATCTACGCTTATATCGCAACCTCTGTCGGTGTCTAACTATCTTGCAGTCACCACACGACTCAGTAACCGCCAATGCGGCATAGCACCCCATAAGGGACGTCCGGAAGTAGACTCGGCCACACTAGTTCCTCTCATTTTTTCTACCCTCCTTTTCGCCAACAGAATTGCTGCTAAGTCCATGGGCCTTGGTGGTGGCTGGGGTCCCGACGATTACACCATTATCGTGGCATATGTGAGATTTATCATCGTTCCCATGCATGACAGGAGTTTTGCTAAGACAGATTTTAGTCTCTGGCAGTAGCTATCTTTGCCGTCAATATGACGAGTAAGCTCAATCCCTGTGAACCACGGACAATCCCAGGCTGACTGTCAATTTTAGTGATCCATTATGGCTTTGGGCAGAATATGTGGGACATAACTCCACTGGACAACATCACAATAGTGCTCAAGGTTCGTCTTTGCCTGCTTCGACCGCCACCTG
This sequence comes from Aspergillus novoparasiticus, assembly GCA_009176405.1. Classification (NCBI taxonomy): domain Eukaryota; kingdom Fungi; phylum Ascomycota; class Eurotiomycetes; order Eurotiales; family Aspergillaceae; genus Aspergillus; species Aspergillus novoparasiticus. The sequence continues at coordinate 200,764 of ML733446.1, read as the reverse complement.
GCCGCGCTTGACTGATTATCCTAGTACTTCTTCGCCTTTGTCATCATGTATAAAACGCAGATTTCGCTGGCGAAAATCTCCGTGTGTCTCTTCTTATTGAGAATCTTTCAGTCCAAATTGTTCCGCTACGGAGCGTATACGATCATCGCATTGAATGCTGCGATCGGAATCACCTGGGTGTTTACTGATTCCTTCCGGTGTATCCCTGTTCACCTGTCCTGGGATCAATGGGCGACTGGCGAGCCAGGGAAGTGTGTCAACTTTATCGCGGTTACATTCGTCAATGCCTATGTCAATATCGGGGTGGACACGGTCATGGTGCTCATGCCGGTCTACGAGGTTTTCAAGTTGAACTTGTCAGCGCGCAAAAAGGCCGGTGTCAGCGTTATGTTCGCAATGGGTCTTGTGTAAGTCTCGTCCATATATGGCTCTAATACTCGTACTGACAATGACGGACAGCCTGACCGGTGTTGCAATTGCCCGAGTGATTGTCTTCTGGTTCAACCGCTGGAATACAAACCCTACTGGTATGTACCATTCCCCATCCAGACACCTTTCCAAGCCATAGGATCTATTTAGCGGACCAGAACTGACTATATGGCCTCAGTCCAACTTCAACCGATCGTGCACTGGTCGGTCATCGAAGTCCACATCGCCGTGATGTGCGCCTGTCTCCCAACATTCCGAGCGATGCTTGTCCATATTTTCCCCAAGATGCTCGGCAACTCCAGCGACCGGTCTTACTACGAACAAAGAAACACGCCCAGCAAGCCACCCACATTCGGCTCCGCCCAAGCGCTCAGCAAAAGTCATATTAACAAAACGGTTTCCTACTCGGTCGACTACGGGGCGAATAAGAGGCCCCAGAGGCACAGCTTCGTGCCGCTGGTTGAACTGGATCCACACGACCATTGACTTGGGCGGGGAATTCGGTCCCAGCCGAAATTACTTGGGAGTTGTGTTCTTGCTTTCTGCGTACATTATTAGATTTCCTTTGTTCATAACTATCTATTCATGTATTTATTATAATACGGGGGGGTGGGAAACAAAGCTCCTTGTCCGGAGTTCCACTCTATAGAAACGAGCTAATGCCAAAATATTCCAACGAAATTCCAGTTTTATGCTGCGTTTTCGGTTCAATCGGAACAACCCTATGCCGGACACTTTGATGTTAGAAAGTAAAATCATGAACCATGGTACCTCATGTCTAGGCCACACTCAATTAAGAATTCTAGTCTGACGTGTATCACAGCACCTATCCAGACATGGCATATCTTACTTTCATAAGAGAACTCACCCTTTAACACATCACAAAGCCTCCCCGTGGCAAGGATCACGGCGGAAACATTTTTCCCTAGAAGCCGTCTAGAAACCGCCACCGATGTGGAACCTAAGCTCGCTCAGGCAGAGTCCGCCGTCTTGCAATCCGCGGAAGTGTGAGCAAGACCTTCATTAAACCCTTTTCTAAAATAGCAAACAGCCACCGCCGAGAGCCAAGTTTTCTTTCTTTCGGAACTAACGAATTCTAATTTTTTAGGTGGCTCTTGGCAACAAAACAGGAACCGAGTCACTGGGACTCCTTTTTTCACTCTTTTTTTCTTTTTTGTCTCTCTTTAAAACCTTTGCTTTTCGCCTCTTAACACTTGCTGATGTAGATACTACGTTGCAGTCGTCGGGAAATATTTCCTTCTGGTCGTAGGGTACACTGGGTTCCATGGATACAGTTTCCTCCCGGTGTCCTGTAGCGTAGTGATCTGCATTTCTGTGCCGATATCCTGGGATGTACCGTCCAGTGATAAGGAGAGCCAACTTGGAAAAACAGACCCATCTTTACCGAACAGACCCTGGAACTAGAACTAAGGCCTTCACTGAAGTCAAAGGTACGGTACGTACCTCGGGCACGCTACAGAAGATGAAGAAAATCGCGTGATCGTCTCGTAGATCTCCTTTTCTTTTCCTTTTTTTTCCCTCTTTTTTTTTTTTTTTTTTTTTTTTTTTTTTTTTTTTTTTTTTTTTTTTTTTTTTTTTTTTTTTTTTTTTTCCCTTTCTACAGAGAGTGTAATCTGGAGCTAATGCATCTAAATCCTGTGCTTGACCGCAAGTCCGCATCTTCGCTTGAGATCAGTCTCAAGAGAAAGAATAGACTAGACTAGAGTGTACTTAGTTAAGAGTCTACTGGACTGCCGGTCGAGTCTAGAAGTCCAAATTGACTTTTCCCAACCTTCCACCCATTAATTTAAAAAAAAACCCTATTTTTGGCTGACAGGTCAGATATTTAATTTATAAGCGATGGTTGACGTCCGCCCGGTCAAATATTAATTTCGACTCTTTGTGGCAATGCACAGAAAACCTCGGAGATTAAAGCGGACGGTACTCCGTGTATACCCGTACTGGTTATATTCGATTTCAACTTTAACCGAGGCCGAGGTTCATGCATAATATAATCGACTCTGATATAATAATCTGCCACGCATAAGGAACGTGGGTTACAGTGGGGAAGGTGTTCTTTGCTTCCATGGGTGTGTGAATTTATGAACCCTGGGTCCTTGATGTTGGGTCAGGGTTCTGTTCGATCGTGGACGATGAACAAGGCCCTTGGCGTTGGTTTTATATTATCTCGGGGTCCACTTTCTTGAGTTGGATATTTGAGTAGTAACTATGTTAGGATATGCATTGTATACTTTAATAGGAGGTCTATTGCTGGATTCCTGATATAGAGTTATCTATTGTTATTATATATTTATTGAAGTTGATAGGTAAGTAAGCCAGCTCTATCTTAAGGATAGTGTCTCGTGAAAATAAAAAGTCAGACATTATGCTAACGTAAATTCATATCGTACAGACTTGACGAGTGACTCGATCTAGTGGTAAAGGCTTAAGCCAGCATCAAGCCGCGACGGAGGAGACCTCTCTTGGTGATGGCACCAGCATCCGCGAGCGCCTGCTGACGTCCGGGTCCGAAATCCGGGGTACCACCGAGGGTGCCGAAGATGTCACCGATGTAGTTCGAGGGCTTGACACCGGCCTTGAAGGTGGTGTTCCAGCCGTTCAGGATACCGGTGACGACCTCGATACCGGCGTTGTAGAGGTTCTGAATGGAGGGCTCGAAGCCACCGGCGTCGACGTAGCGGAGGTGCTGGAGGGCAGACTCGTCGGGGTGGGGCTGGTCGAAGTTGGAACCGGTGCGCATGACGATGATACGGGAGAAGTCGGTCAGGTTGCGGGCGGAAGTACGCAGCAGGGCCTGCAGAGTTGCGTTGTCCTCCTGGGCGGAGGAGCAGTACTTGCCGGTGCCGTTGGTCCAGACCTCGGTGGTATTGTCGAAGGCCTCGCTGAGCAGCTTGCCGCTGTAGTAGACGTCCGTGGTGGCGACGTCACATTCCACGACGGAGGGCGCCTTGGTAGCGGCTTCGTAGCCCTCAGCGGTGTACTTGCTGCGGTATTCCTTCGCGGACTCGGAGTCGGAGAGGTTGGCCTTCTTGGCGAAGGAGGCGGCCAGATCGCGCAGATCGGCGTTCACCTCGAAGACCTCGGTGCCGTAGATGCTGGTGGGGTATTGGTCGGGGGCGTAGGCGCCCTGGGGGAAGTAGCTGGTGGTGAAGTTGTCGGGGAGTTCGCGGAGGTCGATCTCGTATTGCAGGGCAACCTGGATGGCGTATCTGGCGAAGGTGGCACTGCCGATAGTGGCGACCTTGGGGTTGATACCGGCGATACCAGCAACGAGGAAGTAGGTGTGGGTGAGGTCAAAGAAGGGGTGGAGGGCAATGGATGACACGGTGATGGCGGCGTTGATCTCTCCCTCTCCGGTGATGAGTTGACAGACGCTGTAGTCGGCAGTACAGTGAACGTCAGGGAAGACGGGCGAGGCACCGGGAATCGTGATGTTGTGAGCGAGCAGGTCGAATTCGGGGATTCCCCACCAGACAGCAGCTTCGGGTTCAAACTGGGAACATGTTAGCTTTGTCCATCTCCAATTCAACTCATGCGAAAAACCATACCATGGACACGATGAACACCTTCGGGGCAGCCTTCTTGGGAGCCTGAGGCACAGAGCGCTGCCATGTCGCAGGGCTAGCAGCTGCCAGGCTACTACCAAGGAGCAAGCCGGTAGTGATGGTGTTGAGAAGCTGCATGGTGCCAATGACTTGCAGATTCTTTGCTGGGGTTAATTGGCTCCGTGTCAATTGCGCGGGGCAGGTCTTTTATATCACACGTTCTCTGTCGCGTCCAGGAACCCTTTCCAGAAAAGAATTTTTTTTTTTTTTTTCTTTTTTCCTCCTTGCCTTGTATCCATCGGCAACCGCCGATCAGTGCCGAGAGCGATAGACTACCATATCAAAATACCCTTATCAGGAAAGATCAGCATCAATAGCGGGGATAAGTCTGTAAAAATCGCGATAACAGGCCAATGATATCTCTCATAGGGTCCTTTATCGGTGCTCAGCTCGACAATTCCCACGGAAATGACGTTACTTGGTTACTGCGATATATTGATGTCCCCCACTGCACTTAGCAAATTTGTAAGATATAACGCATATTCTCAGCGTAGAGTAGAGCACGACCTGTCTGTGCTGGATTGTAGAGTAACATGGCGCGCTCTTGGGATCCGAGATAGAGGAAACGAAACGTAAAAGAATGCTTGAGTTGCTATAGGGTTAGTTCCGAGAGTGTATCTGGCCCACATTTACACCGACTTCGAGAAAAATCTTCGGAGGCCGCGGATAGATTTCGATGGGGCTATTTACTATTAAAAAGACTCATTGTTGTTGAGAAAATCCTGTCCATAAAAGGAATATGAGTTTCAGTCTTACCCCCGTCCATGCTCTTCTACCCTTTACCGCTGGACGTCCTGCTTATAGACGAGAATACGGAATATGCTGTTCAAATTTGACTGCTCGGATAATCATAGTACCGCGTTAGTCGAAGATAAAAAGATAAGAAATACAAGGCTTGGGTCGCGTCTCTTATCACCCGTTGATTTCTAACCTTTATCTCGGAGTATGTTCGGCAACGCGATGAAAGAACTAACCCCAGCAAAGGTTTGGTGCCTGGGTGCATTGGGGTAGTTAAGGGGTCTGGCCTTTTTAGCTTACTCTGGAGCGGCAATGGGCGGCACGTCAATACAAAACTTTTCTTGGCGAAATAGTAGTAGTCCATGCGACTTGACGCCTAGAAGCCTAGGGTTATATGGGCAACATTGAGGAATTTATCCAGCTTCATCAGTTGGGCATATTTTGATTCTGACTTATGAAGCTCGTATTACAGTACACCTGGGGGACAATGTAAAGACCTAGTAGTCACGTCTGTCAATATGTCCACATCATCGGGGAACATGCGCATCACATTAGGACGTGATCATATTGCAAAACATTCCAATCAAAGTCGGAGCGGATTTACTCCTATGGTTGACGGCTTATTGTGCTACATCGGAGAAAGATTCCATAGAGCCATGAGCCGGAGCAAGTGTCAATGCGGGCATATCATGTATCAACATGACCGCTAAATGCCGCATCCAGTGGTAATATCTCTGACATTGCGTATCACTTTAGAAAGGGTTTTCAAAAGTAAATGTTCTGCACAAGATATACCTCATCGGGGTGGATCTTGAGTCTGTTAGCTGCATCATCTCTATCCACAAGGCACGGCCTGCACACAGTAGACCTAATTCCCATATCCTCTCCATATTAACACACCATCAAGACAGTTCATACACTCACGTAATGGCAGGCAGAGTTTTGGATCGCACTAAACTAGCACATCTGATCGAGAAGCCAACGTTCCCATGCAATGCGTGCGTCAGATTCCCGAGCCTTCCAGGATCCACCCCCAATTTAAGATAACCATAGATAGCGGCCGTACAGGCCACGCAAGTAGTACAAGCCAAGAAGTGTCATCGCATGACCGAAAGCAATGACATCTCTGGCTGGGTCGATCTGCAAAGTAGGGCAGAAGCATCACACGTCATCCACGTGTGCTCGTGCGGATGACGTCACCCACCCGCCGTCAGATGCTTTCCAGGGTTGCGACCCTATATCATTCATGGGCCCTCCCAACCTAGTTTCTTTTTACTTCTTAAGGGGTACATTCCAGTTGAAGACTACTGTGGCAATACCAGTAGGGTCACTGTTCTCAGCGAGGTATAAGAGAAAAGCATCTCACTTTGCAACATCATATCTTACTCCGGAGTAGAAGCGCATAACGTCATCAAGGTGTGTACGAACATCCATCTCTCGTACGTCAACAAGTACAACTGAGATTAACTGATAGACTAGCAGCAATGGCTCCTATTCACGAACGCATCCGCGAGGATCTCCTTATCAAAGAGCGCAGTCTGTGGACCGCTCTCACCTCCGCTGACCCAGGCCCCGAGATCGAGAAGCTGTCCAACCCCGAAGCCAATCTCCTGTTTCCTAAAACACCCATCCTGACTCTTGACGGCGAACCCTCTCTACAACAAACACTCAAGCCACCATTTCATCACTTCGATGCGTTCGAGCTGAAGGAAGTCCGAGTCATCATCATTGATCTCATGGCGGGAACCGTTACCTACAATATCAATGCCTCGAGAGGAAAGGAGCAGTACCGGGCTACGGGATCGACAACATGGAGTCAGTCATCCGATGGGGAATGGAGAATTGTGGCGCATACAGAGACATTGCTGTGAAGTTGTCTTTAGCGGGAGGCATTTTGCTCACTGATTTCATTTCTATCTATGTCCTTTAATCTCTTGATGAACTTGGCTTATGAATTTATGACTTTTTGAACATACCAAAGGCTGATGAATAATATTTTTGTATCTTATTCATATTATGAGTATGCTAATGTGCATATATTTGCTCACAATGTAGAAGAATCTGGTGATAATGGGGTGTTGGAATGCTCGGCGTGCCGAGCTTAGGTACTGTTCCCAACAAATTGGAAGAAGCAACAACTATGTCATGGAATATTACTTTATTTTGGTAGAATCTACTATATTAATTGTCAAGGATGACAACTGCACCCCCATATCCTGTGAATGAGGTGCTTTTCTTCAAGAAAGAATCTCTTAGCTTGCCCATTTGTATCTGACAAAGACCCGGGGAGTAGCTGCCATCATTCAATCTAGCCAGATGTATTCCATTCTCATAAAGAAACTCACATCATGCTAACATGGCCCATTTGTCTATAAATATGACTTGCTCTCTGCACTTTGTTCCCTCACTCTGTCGCTCTACCTTCTTCTCTCCCCCACCCACGTTATGTTCCCAATCCTCACCCAAGCCCTATAGCCGTTTAGTCTTCCAACGGGAATACATATAAATTAGTCATGTATACCTTGAACATCGTGTGACGGCCCAGCAGGCTCATCATCGCATGTGCTCCTTCTTCTGCACTGACCTTGGGTTATCCATGACATCAGTTGAGTATCATTCACAGAACAGACGCGTCGTTTCAGGCATTCGTTTCCTATAACTCGTGATAAGCAGACTGTAGCGACATTACAGCAGCTAGGCAGGGCCAGAGGTGCGAGTGGCCTTGAAGGATGGAATCAAGGCCACTGAGCCCAACCACGACGGAATGGGGCCCAAAATCATAGCACTGGCCAGAGGACGAGTCACGCAGTGTCTTTGTGTCATAATGAACGGGAGGAATTCGTTTACCAGTTCTAACGAATTGGAATATCTCACGCTTTAGCGACTCTTCAACCACTGTGATGAAATGTGACTCTTCTGTACTGCATCTCCGAGATAGTGGTGTCTGCATCAGCTGACAATTTTACTTTAGGTAGTGCACACGGGTGCATCATTTCCACCACGGATGGGATCGCTTCGAGCACTCTGATTGTCTGGAAGATGTTCTTCGGTGCCGTTAGCAAGTGCTAAAAGGGCAAGATGAGGAGATGGGAGAAGAAGAGGAGCTAGGGCAAGAGGGGGCCGACTTTATGTATACGGCACACCGGGACGACCAGGTTCAGCAGTACTTCAATGCACACACATTCGCAGCGAGGCATGGCTGGCCTCTGATATAAGGCGCAAGGCATCAACATTGACGAAGATACCCCGATAACGGCTGCCGCCAGACCGCCGCCCATTAGAATTCCCAGAAAAACTACTCATGTTGTCTTCCGAGATGGAAATTACGATGCAGTGGTCAGCGAGCTTTGATGACCGAATCGTCCATCTGAATATTCGTGAACGTCGCGACATGGTACTCCGCCATCAACATTGTGTGTCTTTCAAGGGTAGACCTCTAACGCTCCTTTCCTTATCAAATCCCCCACACAGCTGGAAAATCCTGTTATCAGGTAATGCACTGTACGTACACCATCCGTTTGCTGAGTGTCGTGTGCAGCGATCCGTCGGCCAGTAGTGGCAGCACAGTCGAGTTGTCTAACAAGAATCACAAAAGCGCCGTTGTATATAGCATTGGAGATCCTGGTCCCATATGAAGCCATCTTTGTGGAGAGATATTCCTAAACCGACTGTGGACACTACTTAAATAGTATTTCTCAACTATTTAGACCAAAAATTACGGCATTTGGAAGGACTTGACAAGGAGCTACCGACCCATATACAGCGGCCTTCTGGTGTATAGGCCTTGCAGTGATTGTACCAATTATATCTTGCTGGATCTCTCTCAGGGTGAACGTCGTGATCCTATTGAAATGGTCAACGCTCTCGCATAATAGAGCAAAGGGCACAGCAGAGGTTTGGCTAAGAGGTGGCTAGACATTTCACACAGGCGATATAATATTGGGAGAACAGACGTTTTCTTACTTTATCCATATGACCAAGGAGAGGCTGGGATTCGCCCTTTATACATGTCTTGCTGCGTAACCCCACTCCCATCGGATCCGACCTTTCCGCCTCTTAGTATCGATGACTGGGCATTGTTAAACATTGAAACCGCTATCAGCAGTCACTCAATGGCACAAAGACAAATACTCAAGGATTTACCAACTGGGCGACACACTACCCGATGCCTTCCCGGGAAACTTGGAAGACTGTTTCGGCCTTATATTATATATAACGATGTACAGTATATTTTGAATAAACGATCCGGGATCTTCTTAAGTGTCTGGTAGTTCCAATCAGACTTTCCACCAACAGCACAGGGAGAAGTAAGGACACAAGATCATCTCCTGCCTACAAGTCTACCAGATAGAGTGAACAGAGTTGCAGTACGCCTAAGTGGAAGATCTAACTACGAGGGATAGGACTTCTACATCAGAAAGGCGTTCCAATAACACAAAATCGATGTGTTGATTAGATAATACGATCCCACGACCTCAGACAACGTCTTCGACATACCCCAATTGGCACTTACGTCTCGCACATTGAGATTGTCACATTAGGGAGCGTTTTGGATTTTGCAAGTCCACGGCTGTACTTAATTTCTGGCAGCCATACGCTATTCGAGGCATCATAGAGATAATGTCGACTCTTGAGATAACAAATTGGCTAGTTCTGCAGATATCGACAGATATAGTAGAGCAGCAGCTGGCCAATATTTATCACGGGGAAATTATGTGCAACCTGCTGGCCTGTGACCACATCGATCGGAGGAATTTACTCAAGGAGATAATGGACACGGCTGACATTGTCGTCACGACAGTCATGAACGTCAGAGAGTTGGAATAGCGTCGATTCAAGCCCACCCCGTCATCTTCGACGAGGAGAGCTTCTTCAGGGATCCTGATGGGCTCGGGCATCCAAGCAATTAATAAATAATTTCTTTTTGCTTCGTTCGAGGGAGTGTCTCTTATTCTAGGTAATCCACGGATTTATGATATCTCGGTTATTGTCGAAAATGATCTGGTTCCTTTGAAGAACCTTTAGTATTGTGATACATTTGGCCATAAGCGAACGTCAACTATACCTCGGCCTGCCCGAGTGGATATCTTGGAAATGAAACCCACAGTTCAGGCGTTTTAGAGCACAGCAACGTCGATGACCACAAGGGAGGACATGTTGCTACTGGGGAGCAAACACTGATAAACAACTAGCACTTTCGATGAGAAGAGAGGAAAAAGGCAAGAGACATGACTGTGTCTGTTTGATTAAGACAATTATCCAAGAGGGTTATATCAAGTATTCCTGGCTCTTGACGGTCATACATAGAATCGAGCAATCAAATTATTCAACCAGATCCCTTTTATAAACATATAGCCAAGGACAATTGAAGGATTATAATAATATTGGCTTCGGAAATAGATACTCATATTTGGCCTTCTAGTAGAATAACCATGCTTGAATTCAACTCTCATCCCTGCGCATATAGCTGTCCCAGTTTCTGCATATTCTGTAAGGACAGTTGAGGGAAGGTCAAATGTTTGGGACCATACCGATGATCACAGATAGAATGTATGGGCTGGAAAGTATTCTGGAAGAGAAAACTGTCAAGTAGGTGTGAGTATAATGTAGGTACTGGGGTATAGTTGTGGTTCGATATGAAAAGAAATTGGGGTGAGGGTTCATATGTGTGGGTTGAGGGGAAAAAGGGACAGAGAGATCTCTTGTGCATGCTACTAGAAACTTCAGACCCCATGATTAGGTTATGCGAGTAGAATAGATAAATCATCTTCCAAAAATACCAAAGAAGAAGAAGACGAGAAGGAAATTGATTTCACCACTAATCAAAAGAAGCAAGGAATCGCCTTCCTCTTTGAGTCTAGCCTGCCAATGTAAGGCGGCAAGCCACAAGTGAGATGATTCTTAGAATTCATATCACCGGTGATTCGGAGTATGGTTTCAGAAAATAGTGCATTATGAAGTCTGAAAAAGTTGACTCGAGGAGATTACTATTTTTACCATTGATTCAGCCCCAGGGATTTCTACCATGTATGGTCCAGGCGACTGGGGTTACAGTTGCTTGACTTAACCCACTCCTCTTCAATAAACGGGCAAATAAAGAAGATCAATGGTCATTGTCGGCTTGGCAAGCGGTGGTCCACTACTGTCGCTGATCCCTGGGCCCAGTGGCTTAGTGGATGTCTTGGATTCCTTCAGCCAACATCTTTCGATCCCTTGGCTGGGGTCTGTGATCTGCAGGGTTGCCGAGGGTAGTCGCCACGCGGAGGTCAGATCGATAAACAAAGTGTCAGGCCAGAGCATGTTGTTGCGAGACCTCTCAAAGTATAAAATAAAAGAGCATGCTGTGGACCGTGGTAGAAAAGGAATAGCTCATATGTAGTGAAATTGAGTCCTGGGCCACATATCCATTGCTGATCCCGGCTTTTACGGTAAAGAAGCGAATATTTAAAGTGAATAGTTTAACCAAAAAGGAAAGAAAGGGTAGAAAGCAAAGCCAAGTGTCCTCAAACTCTTACCACTACGACGAGCTCTAACGCAAATCCGCCTGTACTAATTTCCTAGAGGAATTTGCTTGAGTACCTGCCAAAAGTACGGAGTACTGGGCCACCACCACACAGCATGCCACCGATCTAGTAACAAAGAATCTAAGACTAGTGGCTGCAAGGACCATGCACCCTCTCGCATCGCCTCCTAAAACCGCAATAATAAGCGACACGTCGGCAGATTGCCAAGGACAGAGACAGGGCTTCAGCCCGCAGGTGGGGGCCATTTGGAATATAACGTGGCACTTCTGGAGGCTTGGGTACATTTTTTTCAACGGTACAGATATATCGTTTGAGGCGAGCTTAAATGCTCAGGCACTCTTGCGAAGATTAGTGCTGAGTCAGGACGTTGAATTGGCTTGAATTATTCTACCCGAGAGGGTGGTATATGTTCACTTAAGTGGGTCGACGATGTCCACGTGCAACATACAGTAGTACCTCTAATCCCGGGCACCAGATGCTAAATCTCTGCAGTAAAGTGCTCGTGTAGATTGCCAACATCAGATATTGCTCACTGCATAAGCAGACCACCCCATGGTCCTTTCAATAGGGACGTGAGTGGCTGATAAGAACCACAGGCTTGGTAGTTAGTGATGCACCGGCGGCCTTATAATATAGTAAGATATAGTAGCTCCTTCATGGCTGTCCACTTATTGGTGCCTTGCACTTCCGTTCCGGGAAAATGGTCTTACGGTTAAAAATGATGGGCTGTTGGTGGGGCGCCCACATCCAACCGAGAGAATTCACTCCAGATTTGGTATCTGTCAGACAGTGAAAATTATTCAGAGACAGGCTAGTGGAGTCCTAGTCTAAATTTAGGGTTAGGTTAATCACCGGTATCGCCTTATCTGATCTAGCGAAAGTTCCGTCGAATCAGCGTCCAGCAAGTCACTCCCAGATTAGGGTTAGTTCTGAGGCCTACATGGACCGGACTGCTTTGGATTCCCTGAGTCTGCCAATCAACACGGTCCCGACCTGAGGCGGCTGCTGTGATAGCTTGACGCAACTTTGGTGAGGCTTTTCCCATCGCATTATCGTGGTCCCGAAGGGTCTTCACGTGGTGGTGTATATAATGTGAAGCTTCCCCGTTAACGCGGGGGATCTCGGCATCTTACCTCTCCGATCAATTGTCTGAAAGTGTGTTCTTTCTTCAATATGAATTCCTCCACAGCCTCCACGGTAGACTTGCATCCGAGGCAAGCAACAGACTCCGAGTATGATGCGGAGATCGGGGTTTTGCAATGGGATGAACCCATGCCCCATCATCATAACCGTGATTCCAATTACCACCCACATTCCATGCTGACAGAGGATATTCGATATATCCCAACCATGGTCACTGGAAGCACATCCGCACTTTTGCATTCAATACCGATCTCCCCACCTTCAAGCCTTCCACCATCAGAAGCGACTGCCTGTATCGCCATGAACCCATTGGACTCCGCAATGATGGGTACCGTAGGTGTCGAATCACAACATATCGATCATAACGGGCATAGGATATCCAATGTGCGTGACAGAGTGGCCGAAGATCCACTATCCAAAACTAACCCCGCTTTCGACCAAAGAGGCTAACATTCCGATGCCATAGACTATCAATCGACGACAGTCCCAAAATCGTGAAGCCCAGCGTCGATTCCGAGAACGGAGAGAGCAAGAGAGAGCTCAAACGCAGGTCAAGATGGACGTACTTCGAACAGAAAACAAACGGTTGTCGGATTTATTTCACGTGTTAAGGACGGAGAACTATAGGATAGAGGGAGAAAACGAGCGATTGAGGGCGGAACTAGAGATAATGAGGAAACAGTGGAAGGATGTACTACGTGTAATGTCGGAGATGGCGCAGCAAGATGAGCGGACCGCAGGTTGTCGCTTATCATCTTCCACCGCCAGGCCTTCTTCTCCCACATCACCTCCTAGCCCATGCTCTCAGGTAGACATGCAGAGTCTCAGGCGTTCGATCGTGATGCAGACTCTGGTAGCGCTTTTTGAGGAGAGAGGATCAGACTCGATGCGTTCTGCGACAGTTAAAGACGGCTCTATGAGCCCTTGAAATACTAATGCATATTAATGGTTGCCATGATGACCAAAGTGGAGGTATATGAGCTTTAGAATGGTGGATTCTGTTGGCTGCAAGGTCTTTGTGGTTAATATAAGAGTGACTGAATTTAGCTTACACCGGCTTCTCCACCATTTAGTCAAGCTTGGTGAATTCTTACAGCACAATCACCACCTGGCGGGACATGGTAGTACGTAAACATATCGGGAAATAATCGGGGCAACCAAGGGAATGCATCGTATTCTGCTGGATACTCGCCTTACTCCGTATATCCGAGCCTCGAAGCTGAGCGAAAAGCCTAAGCTAGACTCAAAGTGGAAGTGTTTTCCTCGGCTCCTATTGGACCGCATCTCATCTGAATTGGCTAAAATGAAGCTAAGACAACTTGGGCTTGTCGTGTCAGCGCCGCCATAAAAGTCGGCTACAGATTCGGCACCGAGGTTTTGAATACACAAGTCGGGGATCAACACCTTGAGAGTAGTGGATCTGGGAGGTAGTGTCAAATATGGGCAGCAAACCACAAGAATTCGTCTTCGTCAATGGCCCTGCCTTGGCTAGCGGCTCTAGCGCACATTCTCGAAAAATTAGGTCAGCTCTGATAAGACGACGTATCTCTGAAAAGCAAACAAACTATCGCCGCGAGGAAGCTACCAAGAGGGAGAATTTAATTGACCAGAAGAAGGTCCAGGGGGAGCATCATCAGCATGCATTTAAGAAGCTTTGCCCCTGTCGTAGAGAGTTCCAGGGCTCTGGTTCCGACCAAACTCAAATGAGCCACCATATTAGTCCAACGTTCCTCGTTACTGACGATGAAGCTACAGTTTGTGGGGCCTGCAGTAGGTTGATTTTCCTGGACAATTTGAGAACCAACCAAAAGACCGGAGAAATCCCCTCGACCATGTCAGCTGTGAGTGGAAGAATGGACCCATTCTCCCCACTCGATGCGAGCTGGGGACCGCAAGTTGACAGCCTAGTGCATTTCGGTTAGTGGCTTGAAAATCTTTATTACCCTGTGCTACTGCACTGGCCTCCTGCGATTCTTCCTGGTGAGTGCTGACTGAATCTACATGTAGCTTTGACCTCCATCTGGCCGGCATTTCGGCAATCAAACTATGCCGGGAGTTGTTATCAGGCCTGGATTCAGCAATCGTCTCGAAATAAGCTCCTAATTTATAGCACCTTGTGGGCCGTGTCCTATCACAGGGATGTATTACGGATTAGCTACGGTGCCCCTGACCGTGCCCCTGACCCGGCGTTGGAGACCAAAGAGCAATTGTATTACAAAGGCCTTGTCCTGAGCATTCTGCACAGTCATGTGGCTAACTACACAAACGAGACGTGGCGTGACAGTGTCATCATGTCTGTACTATACCTTGCTGTTAATGGGCACGTCAAGGGCAAGGTAGCGCGAGACGCAAATCCGTTCACTCCTCCTTTTGTGGACTTACAGTCACTGTCTTTCTACGGTAGCAGGGAGTATCATAATACACACTGGACATTCATCCAGACCCTTCTAGATCGCCTTGGAGGGATCCACTCTATCAGGCTATACGGACTAGGCTGGCTGCTGTCAATGTAGGCTTACCGCTTACCTCGGATCGTTCTGAGCTATCTTACTCTCAAATCGCTGATCTTTAATTTTACAGTGCAGATTTAATGTTCGCTGCCCATTCCTTGACGAAGCCTCAGTATCCCTTGGTAGACGTACAGGGGAAGTTATACGGCCTTCCTGCGCCGCTACATGCTTTCGGTATCGCACCAGAACAGCCCTCTCTGCCCGGATCGGGTTTCCGGGAGCTTCTATCGCTTACATCACCCGTGAAAGAAAAGATCGTAAACGCATTCGTTCACCTCGGTGAATATTCGAATGTTATCCAATATTTCTCCAATCACCGCCTAGATGCTTCAACCCGTGATCTAATTGGAGACGTTCGGAACCAAGTGCACCACGATTTGTTTAGCCTACCGGACGAGCATGACCTACCTGCTTGCATTATCGATCAGCCGAATGACTCTGGTGATAGCTCCCAGTCTCTCGAGCTCTACCACACTTGCAGGCTCTCTGCCTTGCTATATGCGCTCCATGTCACATTTCCAGTCCCTAAGTCTTCTGCACTCCGAGCCATTATTATTCCGCAGCTTACCGAGAAACTCCATAATGTTGGTCAGAAGATGTCTACAACGCTGCTTCTATGGTGTACTACAGTGGCTGCTATTGCAGCAGAGGGCATGATCCAACGCCAATCCCTAGTCCAGCTAACGGACAAAGTGCGTCTGGACTTGCAGATACATCAGTTAGCTCACGCTGTGAAAGTACTCCATTCCTTTACCTGGGCAGATGTCGCGTGCTTGGATGGGCTCTGTAGACTTTGGGACGAGATAATACCGCTTAGCTGAAGAAGGTTCTTGCAATGATCACTACGATCGCAGTATCCTGATAGACGAACGGTTTATTGCTATGGCATTGTCAGAGATGTGGTATTCCTTCTCGAAACCAAGCAGTTCTGCACGTCGATAGGGTAATAACATCCAGCTCAAATTAGTCAGCCAATGGACACGAGTATCAGCATCAAGGGAAAGGAGACCACACTGAGACTGACGGAGCTCTAGGCATATATGCTTCATAGGACTGGAATGTATAATCCTTCTAGACCCTGATCGGTTCTTGATTGGGAAATGATACTGCACCATTTGTCGCTACTATCCACCATCCACATAGTAAACTGGCGGTGGTGCATGTTCGCCGCATCAGGATACCTAGTCGAGCATGACACGCCTCAACTTCCAAATCCGAATACAGAGATTCGAATTATGACGACTCCCATGCACATGTCATGCAATTGGGAGTCTCTGTGACATCTTTCATGCAGTCCTCATGCAAGTCTCAGCTCTCCTCCACCACAGCTGCGGGGTATACAGGTCTCAGCTCCGAAATCCGGCCATAACTTCTATAATCCGCTTGGAAAGAAATGAGATATTGCATGTTTAAAAAAGCGTCCGAGTTCTGCTACCGCCACAAATGCAATCCCACTACTTGTTCTTGGTCTTCTTTCCGACATCGATTAATTAGGGAGTGTAACCTATCTGGTTCGGTATTCAAGGGCCCAACATCTACCCTGTCAGTTATCTGAGGCATTAAGAGTAATATTTGACAAAAGTAGAAGTGGACTGCTTAGAATGGCCATAACTGTCTCGGCCACCTTGATTCGATTACGCGTCACATTGTGATTTGGAACGGAGATCTTGCCCGATGGTGGACAAGATGATGTATTGCTGCAGCTTAATCCTTGACGGACAACATGGATGCGAGAGAGATAAAAAGCGGGGGTACATCCACGTCTTCCTGGCACCATTAAGACTTTTATTTCTCTGGAAAGCAATTTACAGAAGTCCCTTACCTAGGTCCAGAACTGGGAAAGAAAAAACAGGGCGGTCGAAGCTCTCAATCACACCCAAAGATGAAGTAAGTACATCACTCTCCAGCCATATTAATTAGAGTCTCATGAAGTCGCAGCCCAAGCCCAGATATCGAACAACTCAAGAAGGATGCAGAAAGCTTCCTAAAGGTAAACTCCGTGGGATCTCACAGACTCATGGCTCAGGGCAATCTTCCAGCGTCTGGTTATGCAATGCTCGTCAAGGTGGACAGCAAAATATACGAGGTTCACCTCGCACCGTCCCAAGGCAACTATACTGTGCATTCCTACTTTGTCGGCTACAAGCCCATCTCAACCCAGGGAGACGACGCTGCCTTTGTCGACATACCAAAGAAGGCAGCGGAGCTCGACTTTCTGTTCACTGCGGAGCTTGCTGGTTGCTCCCTCATAGTTACGGACCATAACAGCTCCCATTATCGCGTTTACCATGATTCCCGACCGATGAGTTCGGCGTTCTATGACCGAGTCGTGATGGCAGCCGATTTGACCGACTATATCGGAGGCCTAGAGGTAGATCCAAACCAGCTACTGCTGACTGTGTGCCTCCAGTACAAACAGGGGAAGTGGAAGCTTTACGCGCAACTTCTCAAGGAAAACGATAAACACCAGCGTATCATACGACCCACTGGTTCGAATATCCTGCCCAGCGTCTGGACCCGGTCACCAGGGGAATACGTGAAGCCGGCTATCAGGGATCTTCGAGCCAGGATCGAAACTTACATGCGCAATCTTCTTGATACCTTGAACGGTGATCTAAAATACTGGGGCAAACAGCCAGTAGCTATACCAACGGTAGTGGATGGTAGATTTGTTGATTTTCCGTCGACTTCATCGCCTCCTTTGACAAATCCTGCGGTAGCCAGAACGGAAGCTTGGAGACAAGCTCTTCGTGAAGCCAAGGATAGACTGGGCGACAAAGGTATGTTTATTATTTTTTTTATTATCATGTACCATGGAGCGAATTATACGGCGAGGCTCACATCTGCCGTTCCATTAATTAGGGAAAGCTTATGAGGATCTGGTCCGCTCTGGGACAGAAAGAAGCCGATCCATTGATATTGCATACCTTTGGTTGCTGAAGAAGGGGAGATGAAAGCATCAATTTGATCAGCGTGTTCGAACAAATCCATTGGGGCGTTGACCTTATCGATTGGCTAGTACAGGGCGCGCCCATCAGCTTTTATGGTTGTGTACAAGCCAATACCTTCTAGGGTAAATATCAATCATAAAGTACTCGAATATCCATAAACTCAGCAGGACTGTCAGATTTGAGTTGAATCCGGCTTAGCCACATCCTTTTCTCTTGTCGGGAGGCCAAACCATCGACTTCCATTAGACCCAGTTCTTCCCAATAGCAATGAAAAGGTACCACGTTATTACAGGGTAGTCGCAATGTTACTGTGGCCCTTGCCATGCAGTCCTTCGCATCCAATCTGCCAAAGTACTGGCCTTAACGCCTAGATCTTCATATGATGTATCATCAGTCTGATTCATTGTTCCGTAACAGATCTTGTCATCTGGAGCCACAGCGATCCACTCCATCATTTGTTTGATATCCTCTTCATATCCTTTGCCAACAGTCGCCGCCACAGTAGCGCCCCATTGATCAAGTGTTATCGGGTCGAAGGTGGCTTCCTGGGAAGTGATCTCTCTGAACACTCTTGCGAAGTCAGCAAATGAAAGCTTCGGACCGACAACGGGATATGTTTTTGATGCTGTTTTCTCTGGACCCAGGGAGAATATTTCTGTCTCTGCATTAGCCAAATTCTTCATCTTTGGCGAACAATGATATTGGCGCACCTGCAGCATATACGCCAATATCATAGCTTGGATCAACCCAATCAGCCAGTTTGTCTCCATCTATTGGGGCGCAAAATCGGACTGTTCCATCGTCTAGTTCGCTTCTCCGTTAGCCTCGTTTCCGTGTGGAGGAAACACTTGGTTTAAGACTGACCTTGACGCTGGCAGTACTGAGGCCATTGCATATTTGTGTAGAACAGACCTAACAAAGTAAGCATTCACCACATTTTAGCATGTTCGTGAACTGACCAGGATGTAAAGCCGTCACGGCAGGGAGCTCATCCCGGGCCCACTGCTCAATCTTATGTTTGTTGTCAAAATGGAAGACCTTCGTAAAGCGACCTTTACTGGCGTTCGTTATGTTGGGCAAACTGCTCAGCACGAGGTGTTGCACATTGCAAGCCTTGTACATTCATCGCCCAACTTAGCTTCGCATCCTTCCTTCTTTCCATAATTTATTGTGCTGGGAATCTGATCTAGATATACGGAGAATAAACACACCTTCGCCGCATCGATAATATTCCTCCCAGCCTCCAGCTCATGATCCATATCCTGCTCCTTTTCGATCTTCTTCCCGGGGATCCGGTTATTCGTCACGGCAAACACCCCATAGACGTTTTTAAACGCTTCAATAAGGGATTGTTTGTTGTAAACATCAGCAGCTACCAGCTCGAGTCTACCATTATCTTTGTACTTCTCCTGAAGACTCTGCGCTGCAGTGGAAGAAACGTCGCGTGTGATGGCGCGAACATGGAACGATGGTTCGGTCTTCGCGAGAAGTGCGCGTACAACACCACCCCCTTGGTTCCCTGTTGCGCCGAGAACGGTGATATACTTGATTTCTTCTTGGTCGGTTGCCATGTTGGTTCAAGTTGGCTTCGCTGCGAAGGTGGGAAATACACGTGTTCTTCCGAATGGTGAGTTTGGGGATGAAGTTTCCATTTAACCCAAAGAGCGTAAGGTTGCTAATTGCTATAGATAGCCAGGACTCCACCAACAAGCTTTATCTCTGCGGGGCTAGGGGTTTTTATATCGCCCCGTGCACTAGATTCTGGGGTATTTGTAGTTTTAGGTTGTGACGCAATGGCTGACTTTTGGTTCCTTTTGCCGTATTTCCGTCGATGTGTCGATGGCCCCACCAACATGTAGGGGAGAGTCTTTTCCCGGCTTGACCTCGGTCACTGGTTAAGTGTCTAGCTTACGCAATATAAGGTGATTACTAGGTTGTCTGCATTAAATAGATTTCAATAAGTTATATGGACTTTGAACAGAGTATAGCTTCTTGACAAACCCAGCTTAATGTCCGAGCTTAGTCGGAATTACGGAATTGTGGACCATAGAAAAGTAGTTCTTGTACTTTATCTGCGCTATATGCCTCCAAAAAGGGTCGGAGTATAGTTTCCTTAGGATTCCTTTGGCTTTAGCTGGTGTTGATCATTTATGTAACCCGATTATCGCAACTCTCAACAAAATTTTCGTCTTATAGAACGTTGGACTAGGTTCTGAAAGTAGTGATCGATGTGAGTAATAATGCCGATTCTATACCCAGGTCGATAGCGTGACAGTCTGCTGACATGCTCGGGGAAGACGCTATCCCTTCTAGATCATGGTATTAATAGACATAGTTGCTTATTATACTTCTAATGCGCCTCGATGTTATATTTCTTGAACTGGGCTATTCCGAAAAATGATCCTTCGCTGACTGTATGCCAACAAAATGAATATCCCTGAATCTTTGGATTTTGAGTGGATGCCCAGGGTATATTTGTATAGATATTTGATATTTCTTACTTTGGAGAAACCCTACCACAATGCTTGAGCAGACGAGGTAAATAGGGTTTGGGCTCAAAATGCTTAGATTTCAAGTTTTCTGCCTTATCCTTTGTTTTTATGGAGCATCACCATGATAAAAGGTCTATCGAGTCTGGCACGCATACGTATATAGGCTGTCTATATACGCCAGTTCGAAATAGAACGTAGATGTGCATGAGCGGGGTTCACGGGGTATCGCGGCAGCGCAGCTACCATTCTGATGCTTGGCAATGCAACCACGTAACCAAAGGGCGTGTGCCGCTTGCGGGGTAGAATTTTCTAGTCTATGTCAAGGGGAAAATATGATGAGACGAAGAAAAAAGGATAAGCAAAAGCAAAAGCAAGCGTGATATGATTTAACGTAATTTGAATGCACAGTAAAATAAATACCTCAGGTGGGGATGTAGTGGTAAACTTCTGCTAGGGATAACTATCCCGTGCCTGGATCGTGATGTTCCAAGCCCTAGGTGAAAATACAACCTCGAGGTTTTCTAGAACTACCTATCCGTACCTCATTGTCGCATTTTGTCTCGAGGACTGACTTACTCTGTAGTACATTTTTAAATGATTTGTCTTGACGGATACCAGAGAAAGCTTGGACTGAGATTAATTGTTCAACTAGTCGATATCGCTGCAAGGGATAAGTTGCTTTCACAATCTTGTCCTCTTAAACCTTGAAATGACGGTGTGGACCCCGAAAATGCTGTCGATCCGGACGACCCGCCGAGTCAAGCATCCAGTCACAGGTCAGTATGGCCTTTTGTACATCCGCTTTGGGACAATGCCGCAGGGAACATGCTTGGGGAGTATTGTTGATCCACTCAGCTATCTTGAATTGAACTGCAATTGACCTGTACACCACACATGGCTAAGACGAACTGCATGGCCGTGATATTCAGGATCGGCCGTATTTGCAGCCGCTGGCCTCAGCCGAAGGTCATCTCACTACGAATATTACTTATGAGTCAGAGGATGGTGGGTCTCGGAGTTGACTAATGAGAATTGATTAGTTGCTGGCTACCAATACGATAAAAGAATTTATCTTCTCCGCATGGCTTTTTTCTTTCTCTTCCTTCGTCAACTGTTTCCTCCCGGGTAGTTCTCTACGACTTCTTGTATAGTCGAGATTACACCATGCAGTTCACCACCTCTCGAGGGTCTGTATGGGGCCACAAATGGCGGTCTTCGTCATTCTTCATTGTCAGCGCCATGGCGATGGCGCTGTTCACTGGTATTCATCACTTTTGTCCCCGCGCTTTGATGTAATCCAGATGTTTCTAACTGACCAATTCCCTCAGATGTCTTCCTGTCTACCTTTATTGTGCCGATCCTCCCCTACATCCTGGAAAGCCGTCTCGGTCTCGATGTGTCCCTGACCCAGCGCATGAGTTTTGCATTGCTGGCGTTAAGTGCGGTCACATCGCTCGTCTGCAGCCCATTTATTGGCCATTATGCAGATCAGATGTCTTCGAAGAAGATCTTGCTGCTCGGCTCATTGGCTACGGCATTATTCTCTACAATTATTCTGGCTATGGCGACTTCAAGTATGTGCGATTCCTCTGATTCGAATATAGAGCATCTGTTCCGTGTAGTTGCGGAGTAATGTCTAACGGTTGCAATAATAGCTTTCACCTTGTTCTTCGGTCGTTTCATTCAAGCAATTGCGAGCGCATTCATCTGGACAGTGGGATACGCGACGATCGCGGACAATGTTAAGCAGGAACATCTGGGCAAGACTTACGGGGTGATCTCCCTTGTCGTGGCTGTGGGTACGTCCGGGGGACCCATGGCTGCCGGCATACTGTTCGAGATGGGTGGATACTGGTTGGCATGGTCGAGTGCCTTTGCCATAATCGTGGTAGATATTGTGCTCCGCGTGTTGATGATCGAGCGACCGAGGACCCAACCAGGTGAGAGGTTACATACGATTTGATTGAGTATATGTCTGGTTTCTGACCTAGATAACCAACAGGCACGCCGCGTGGCGACGATCAGGACCCCGAGAACGATCCCCTCCTACCAAACAACATTAGCATTGTTGAGGAAAAGAAGGGGTGGCACTTTTATACATATCTCTTCCGACACCGTCAATTTGTCTGCGGTGCTATGAGCTATTTTGTCTTCGCGGTCTTAATTTCCAGCTTTGATACCACCATCCCTCTTCATGTTCGGGACGCATTCGACTGGGGTAGTATGATGTCAGGGTTACTTTTCGCCGCTTTGCAAGGCCCCGGAATAATTATGAGCCCGCTCTGTGGCTGGTTGAAAGATCGCTATGGTACACGGTATCCAACCGCAGCAGGTTTCGCCATCCTGACGCCCATAATGTGGGTGCTGGGTATGCCCGGCGACGATCGGTTCCCCGGCGTCAACGGTGGCAACACAGGACAAATCGTCTATGCCGTCTGCGTAACTGCAGTGGGGACTTTCTCGTGTTTACTCAATGGCGCTGGAAGTATTGAAGCTACAGGTGTGCCGCGTCAAATTTCATTGGACCTGTTTCGCATTCGCTAACTCTGTCCTCCCTTGCATTAGTGACCGTCGATGAAATTGAAGCCAGACATCCCGGCATTTTTGGCCCTAATGGCGGCTACTCGCGAGCGCTGTCTCTTTCGAGCATGAGCTGGACTTCGGGGGCGTTCATTGGTCCTATTTTGTCTGGATATCTGACCGAACAGGTTGGGTACTATGAAATGAATTGCGTTATTGGTTCGTTATTTTTATCCCCTTTCTCACTTTGCTAGGTTGAGACTGACATCGGCACAGCCGTTCTATGCGCCCTGTCGACTGTGAATGCTCTCTGGAACCTCAAGTCCAAGACCCCGGCGGATGGCCAAGGGCAACCTGATGATCGTAAATAATTAATGATTTCTATGAAATCCGGTAATAGAAGCAACATAGCACCTGAACCGAATACCACCGGTGCGTTAATAGAGGGTTATAATGATGTGATAGAAATGATGAGAGGACGATTTCTTGAAAAAAAAGTTATTTCTTAGCGACCGTCTGTTTCCAGTGTCTTAGTTTCTCATGGGTCTAAAGTTATGATTACGACGGTGATGATCTATACTCAAACGGTTCTCTAAAATATTGTCTCTTCATTTTCTTGTCTGTTTGTTCTGGGCTTTTTTGGCGGTTTCAGTCTCTTCCTAATATAGTTGTTCTCCAGCTTCGCTAGTATACATAAGCTGGTTTCTAAAACGCAATATCCCAAGAGGAAAAGCTATCCTTGTCGCTCAAGCGATATGTCCTCATCTTAACGGTTCTCTTTATCTCGATGTGCACTTCACCTCGGGACTGACTATATTGACGATATTCGTTACAATAGGTACCTTCCAGTCTCGGCGTTGAGTCGGTTTCTTAGGGTTGACCAGGTAGGCCTGACTGGATAGCGGTTGTGTTAATACTCTCTTTAGGTACGGACTAGACGTGACTGGACATGTTCCTATTGACACTCAGCTTGGTCCAGGTACGTCCATGCGCGGACCTTGGCTTGAGTAAGTTCCTAAAGTGGCAATCTTGAGCTGGACGCGAAAGGAAAGAAGAATGTAGAATCAAAATTTAAGCCCGGTCTTGCCCCATGTACCTTTTCATTTGCACTTTAACGACCTTCTTCCTTGTACTTCTCGTCGGTTGTGTTGCCATATTAGCACTTCTGGGACCGAGTTCCCGACGATTTAAGTCCCGCATACCACTGGCGATGCATTGTAGTGCCGCTATCAGCGCGCCTGCCACCCCCCACCGCATGATCGTGATGCCGCTTTGAAGCCGGTGATGTGGGGAGAGGTGCCGCGGGATATGTCTTATGGGCCGGATGGGGATCGCTTAAAGGCGTATTATGGACCTGGTCTGGATTCTTTAAAGCCCATGTATCCTCACTACACTTTTACGTCGAAGAGGTCGATACCCCTAATCCGGTTCGTCTGTATCGTTGAGTTCTCTGACGGGTATTCCCTGGACGGATGATAATTTACGTACATATATGTATCACCAGAGTTTAGACCATAATCCTGAAGAAGTTTGTGTCAAGTGACTTTCACTTTAGTAGAAATAGATTTAGTTCGCTACCCCAACTCACCGAGGTTGTATATTAACCAAGGTTTCAACCATAGACCTTCGAATAAGAGATGACTTGGAGATGTAACAGAGTGATGGGGTGGTTGACAGCCTGATCAACGTATACTGAAGTGCAAGTGACCTTTCATAAGTCGGGGAAATAGCTCAAATCGGACATTTAAGAGTGGTCGCTCTGATATAGCGAGCCTTCATTTTATAGGATCACAACGGCAAGAATATATATGTTAGAACACGTTACCACATAAAATTAGCCCCGTGTACCAACAACGAAATACTGTATCCCAAAGACAACCACTATATTTTCAGAAACTACACTAGTCTTAGATGGGTATATTTACCAGAAAATAAACTCAGCTTGATATGGATGTCTCAAGAAAGTCCAGTACGAGGGTGAGAAAAAGTCCACAAAACTTTAGGTGGCTTGAACATGTACCATGGTTTGAATGACTCTATCATCCAATGGGGCTGTAGCTCAGTGGTAGAGTGGAAGATTGCAATGACCTGATTGGTTAACCAAATATTGCAACCTATCTTTAGGTCGCCGGTTCGAACCCGGCCAGTCCCTTGTCTTTTTTGATAGTTTTTCTTCGACTATCCAGTTTTTCTTGGCTGCACCGCTGGGAAGAATAACACTAACGCTTTTTAGCTAGCTAGCTAGATTGCCAGGTGGATAGGTAGAGAGTATGGAGTACTTGTGTGGTCTATCTCAGTTATCACGCTGATGCCGATGCACCTGCAAATATTCCAGCTAGAAGTTCACACTTGACCTTCTTTTTCTTAAATAATGCGGTTAACCTAACTAGCTTCTACATGTCCTTCTTCGGAACTATTGATCGGGAATGCCTTTTAAACTACCTAGCTAGTCACATGGATTGTTGCCTTATACCACGTAAGCAGCGTAGCTTCGCCCCCAAATATCACCCAAACTCCTAACCTCACTCTTCCAGTCACTGTCAGGCTGAAAAACAAATGCCACAATGCGCTCCGACTACAGAGCGAAGGACCTCGATGTCATTCTGGAACTGGCTACTACAGTACAGAAGCAGTATACAGATGTGCCAGACCAATACAAAGCTACTTTGCACGAGTGAGTTGATTTCAATGACTGCGAGTCAATACAAGGAAAATCTGACAAGTTTATAGTGCTAAGCGACTGTCTGATCAGCTGCGCGAGACTGAAGATGAAGATTCCGGTGATCCTGTTGGGGATCAGCAAGAGCAGACTCTAGATGATATTCCCAAACGCTGTCGGGATCTGTTACACGAGCTGGATGCATATTTGGGGCAGTTAGATATAACGAGAACTCCGTCACAACAAGATGAAGGAGGGCCCGTTGACTTTAAGACAACGACAGGGGAGACTGTCCTCCTACTTGCAGCCAAGCAAGGGTTTAGGGAAATTGTCCGGTTTCTCCTGGAGCAAGGAGTCTCTATTGATCCAAAAGACAGAGCGGGGCGGACTCCCCTCCACCATGCAGTGGCAAACGACCATAAAGAAGTAGTCAAGATCATTCTCGAAGCCGGCGGTGATATAGAGACGACGGATCTGGAGGATTATATCCCACTGATGTTCGCAGCGTCCCACGAAAATGACAAGGAGCACAGGCCGTGCCATACACCTCTGATTACTGCAATAGAAGCCAAGAATGAGGAGATGGTCAAGCTTCTTCTGGAAGCGGGTGCTGACCCGGATCATTACACTGATTATTATACCCCTTTGACGTCTGCAGCACGAAACCACACCATGGGCATATTCACGCTGTTGATTGACAAAGTCTCCGATTTAGACCATCAGGATGAAAGGGGCGAAACCCCGCTGATGTATGCTGCAAAATGGCACAATGGGGTGGCGGAGCTCCTTCTGGAGCGAGGGGCAAGATTGGACGTTGAGAATAAATACGGTGAAACTGCGATGTCCATCGCTTCGCAGCGTGCAAACAAGCACCTGCTCACATTGCTTCTAGAGAGGATTCCTGGTCAGGAGTATGTCAATGAGAAGGGTCAAGGCCTACTCCATTTTGCTGCAGAGAGCGACCTAGAAAATGGGGATGAAGCCATGGTTCGCTTTCTCCTGGCGAGGGAGGGGTTGACTCGGGATCAAAAAGTCGCGGATGCTCAAAGTGGACTTCACGGCGCCGCATGGAGGGGGTATACTACCATATTGAAAATACTGCTTGGAATAGACGGCGTGGATGTCGACGGCAAGGACGCGGGTGGCTACACGGCGCTTTGGCTGGCTGTTCGGTGGGGCAGGGAGGATGCCGTCGAGCTGCTTCTCGATAAATATGGGGCAAACCCTGAGATTCATAACGGCGACATGGAATGGACAGCAATACATGCAGCTATCATTCATAAAAAGCCGGAAACTGCGCGGATGCTTCTGGCGAGAGGCGTTAATCCAAATAGTAGGGACCGCCACGGTCGAACTCCCTTATCCGTGGCGGTTGTTATCGAATGGGATACCTGCCATGATGGTATTGGTTCAACAATGGTGCCATTGCTTCTTGAAACAGATGGCGTGGATGTCAACAGCCAAGATAAATTGGGTCGCACTCCCCTATTCTGGGCTCTATTATCCGCCATCTATTTGGTGCACTCCGAAGAGAAAGTCGATATGTACGAGGCTGGCGTTCAGCTCCTTCTTGAGAAGGGTGCGAGAGTTGACAGCCGCGATGAATCTGGGAGGACACCCATCTTCTACGCGGCAATGGTGAAGCGTGCCGCACTGGTCCAAATGTTCCTGGAGAAGGGCGCAGAGCCGGACTGCATGGATGCTGACGGTAGGACACCGCTTTCCTATGCAGTGGAGCCTTTCAATGTTGGTTGGTTGGTGGAGTACAAAGGTGAATCTGAGGATGAATGGGATCCCGCATGGTCTGGTGACCAGTTGAGCAAGGTGGTTAAAGCTCTTCTTGCCCAAGGTGCTGACCCGAATCGTCGCGATGCAAAGGGTCTGACACCACTTTCACGCGCCGAAAAGAGGCTTGAGGAAGGGAATGAAGTGTTGATTCTGCTCAGGAACGCCTCCGCTCGAAGGTCAGGCTTGTCATTCAAAAGCCGCTTCTAGATAACACTAGAGTTCTATCTACCACACCCTACTCCAATAACAACATTAGAGTTACTCGAAAGTGGAGGCGATGACAGGGAATGTTGGTGCAATAATTATAGAAACGATGTCAAAGATCTATCTAAGAAAATGAGAAATACATTTGGTAGCCTACAGTTCGCATTCAACAAAAATATCCTGTGAGGCTGTGCCAAGTTTTGTCATTCTAATGACGATCTTCAACTCCCATTTACGTGTTATAAGCTGCTCACAGTAATCGGAAGGAGGAATCCAGTTTCCTGTAGTGAATATAAGTTGTCGATGAATTCGGGGAGAGGATGAAGTACCCCAGCCATCCCTTTAATGCCAGGAATGCGGAAGGGGCCGTTCTCCCTACGCTCCGCAAACTTTTATGAGTTGGAATTGTACAGTACAAAGGACAGACCCCGAAAGTCAATTCTTACAAAGGGGTCAAAACATTTAGTAATCGACTTCATGAAATAGTTTGTAGAGCCCGAGTTATTGGCTTTGTTGTTGTTGATGTTGTTGTTGATGCATTCCGAAGGAAGGGGGAGGCGTCCTGTGGCTTCCGTTGTTTTGAATTCTCAAGAGCAAATGAAAACAAGGAAATAATTGCCAAGAGAACTGTAAGAGTGAGATCTCAGCTGCGGCGATTGAATCCGCCTGTGAAGACGGTGTCTATTATGCATGCCACGAGACATCATCACAACAAGGGAAACAATATCCTACACAAACATTGACCGAAGACAGCCAGCATTGACTCAGGAGACATGCCGTGCCATATACAATAGTGCACGATTGACGCAGCAAGGGATGTGCATATTTTTGAACTCGGATTGGCCTATCCGCATGCAGGAGGAGCTACAATTGAACTTACATTCCAGGCACAGCGCGCCGAATTATAAAGACGGCGCGCTTCACGAGCCATTCGAGATTTTTTTGTTTGAGCATCAACACGACACGACACGACACGACACGACACGGGCTTCGCCACATATCGCCAATATGGTTATGAAGTCACTCAAGTTTTGGGCATCCAGCCTTCTCTACGCGACACTCCTCAGGGAATGTCACGCTCAACAATCTGATGCCAACATTGGCTCGGAGCTTGGTGGGAAGCTGTCAAGTGATGCTAGCATTTACTTTCCTGGAAATGATCTGTTCAATAATGCGACTGCGCGGTGGTCGCAGTATGGCAAGCCGAATATCAGTGTTGTTGTGGAGGTTGCGAACAAGTGGGATGTTGCTGAGACGGTGAGTATCTTTCAGATGTCGTGGGCATCGTTGTATGCTGATTGGAACTAGGTGAAATATGCCACCAAGCACGATGTACCTTTCATTGCCATCAATGGTGGCCATGGAAACATTGAAACCCTGGAAAATGTCCACCAGGGAATTGAGATTTGGATGCACAAGCTCAACACCGTTGAGATCTCGGACGACACAGCTACCTTCGGTGGTGGTATCCTCTCGCATCAGGTTATCGAGTCCTTATGGGCTGCTGGTAAACAGACAGGTGAGTTCTAATATGAACAATGGCGTTTTTGCGGCCACACGCTAATCATATCAAAAGTGACCGGTGTCTGTGACTGCACTGGATTCCTCGGACCGGCTCTTGGTGGTGGCCATGGATACCTGCAAGGACGCCACGGTCTCATCGCAGACAACTTTGTTTCCTTGGAAGTCGTGACTGCTGATGGTAAGATTCGGACCGTGACGCGAAACGGACCCGAGTCCGACCTGTTCTGGGCGATGCAGGGCGCTGGCCACAACTTTGGCATTGTGACCTCTGTCACCCAGAAGATCTATGATGTCCCGAACAATGGCGTATGGTCCTTTGTCAAGCATACCTACACCCAGGACAAGCTGGAGCTTCTCTTCCAATACCTTAATATCTTAGGATGGAATGGCCAGCGCGTTGACGTGATGTACTGGGCTACCATTTCCCGCGACGCAGAAATTGATCCTGTCAACGTAAGCCACCATACCCCTGTCGCAGATGCTCGTGAGACTAATCAATAATTGCTAGCCTATAATCGACATCTTCGTCCTGCAGGAGGGCGTCGAAACCATGGATGCAACTGTATCGACGTCTTTGCTTAACTTTGCCCCTGTGAAGACCGTAACACACTCCGGCCCGTACGTCGACATTTCCAAGTGGACAGAGTTCAACATCGGATCGCGGGCTTGCGACAAGGGTGACGAAGGTCCCCAAATTGTTCGTTTCCCCCTCAACCTGAAGACTTACAACTTGGAGGCGCTGCGCCGCGCATTCAATGCCTTCGCTGAGGAAACCGTTGCCCACCCCGCCTTCGAACATTCGACCATCATGCTCGAGGGGTACTCCAACCAAGGTGTCCAAGCAGTCGATCCCGCCTCCACCGCTTATGCTCACCGCGATGACACCATCCTCGTCTCTTCTGTTATTATCTTCGAGCAGGAGACGGACCGGCCAGCAGCCGAAGCCTTCGGTGACCGTGTGCGCGATATCCTCCACGAGGGAAGCGGCGAGCCTGAGAAGCATGTATATGTGAACTACGCATCTGGCGACGAGCCGCTGGAGTCTATGTATGGATTTGAGCCTTGGAGACAGAGCAAGCTGTCTGCCTTGAAGAGGAAGTACGACCCTGAGAACAGATTCGGATTTTATGCGCCTATCCCCGTGGCGGACTGGTAATTCTTGTATATTGTTCATATTTGCATCTTGCACATTGTTTCTGGAGTTGGTTTCATAGGATTTTAATTATACAGAAGTAATGTATAGTTCAATTGTTAATTTGGATGTTAATACCAGAGAATCATTTCTACTCAGTGAAAGAGAAAGCGGGGCAAGTGTCATC
This sequence comes from Aspergillus novoparasiticus, assembly GCA_009176405.1. Classification (NCBI taxonomy): domain Eukaryota; kingdom Fungi; phylum Ascomycota; class Eurotiomycetes; order Eurotiales; family Aspergillaceae; genus Aspergillus; species Aspergillus novoparasiticus. Next base: position 170,337 of record ML733446.1, on the reverse strand, counting down.
ACATGGCCTGTCAGGCTGCCATCAACCTTTTCGTACATCCACAAGAGTTTCTTACGACTTCACTATGGACGCAAATACCAAGTGGTTGAAAGATGCCCCGGCTGATCTATCTCGCCTTGTTCTCTAACGGGCCACACCCTGCCCACTGGTCCATCTTCATCCCAACCCTCAGCACCGGCCAACAGGGCGAAATAATCCATGTAACCGGCACAACAGTAATGGGATTCTTCCTTGAGTTCAAACGCAACTATGACTTCGCCATCGAAGACCGAAAGTACCAGATAATACCTCTCGCAGACGTCGAAGAGCGTTTTGTCACTGATGCCGTCGGTGATGGGACGCTGTCATGCCATACTACGGCTAGAGATCGCTTGGAGTCTGCTGCCACGGTTGTGAAGCCGCCTGGTCCTAGTCGGGAACCTTTTGGGAAGGATGTTTGTATTTCCTGTCTCAGTCTCGAAGAGTAGTTACTGAGAAACGGGTACTAGTCGCGTAATTGTCAACATTGGATGATAGAGTATGTTCAGAGGCTGGCTGATGAAGGATTTCTAGCTGTGTGTGCTGTTGACGTGTTGGTTGATGCTCCTCGGCGATTTTAAGATTAAGATATTTTGGTATCGGTTCATGAGGAGCTTTCGACCGGAGCTATATGATGAACAAGGGACTGAAAGTTATATCATCTACAAAGAGCGTGGAACAAACGATATGCACGAGGAATTTGAGGAGTTTTGTATGCATAAGCACACCTCACTAACTCTATATGAGTCAAAAGATTGAATGAATCTTCTCATTGCTCAGCACAGTCTGCACTGTCTCCCTCCTTTCAACCCTCCGCGCAAGCTCAGTAAACTTGGCATACAGCTGCATTTCAATCTCCGCCCTGACCCCAATCCGATACGCAAAATACAAGAACACATCAGCAGCAGTAAATCCCTCCCCAACCGCATACCCCCCACCCAACTTCTCCTCAATCAACACAAAACTATTCCGCATAATCTCCAACCCTCTCCTCTTAATCATCTCCAGGTCCTTCTCCTCAGTCGAAACCGTCCACCGCCCCGGCCTAAAGAAATGGCTAATACCCCCGGCATGCACGGTTCCCGCTACATAACTCATCCACTCGTGAACCCGGACCGTCTCAATCGGGGCCCGACCCAGGAGGTGTACTTCTGGTGCCAGGCTGGAGATAATCGTTGAGACAGCTGGGACTTCGGTGATGACCTCGTTGTCGACGACGATGACGGGGACGCGGCTTTTAGGGTTGATTTTGCGGAAGCTTTCAGGAAAGCTTTCGTCGGATCCTTCCATTTCGATTCGGATGGGTTCGAAGGTAGTCCTTGTTTCGTGGAGGAGGATGTGGGGGATGATGGAGCAGGCGTCCGGGGCGTAGAAGAATTTGATATTGGGCATTTTGAGCGGGTGGATTGAGTGGTTTACTTGAGTCTGATATGATGGTTGTGTTGGTTGGGGTACGCAGCTGGTAAGTGCTGAGTGGGGCTCTTTTATATCTGGTGTTTTAGACTTTTCTGGGCATGATCGGCTGGACAATTAATTGTCTAAAGTCATGGATAGTGACTCATCGTGGAAAACTATTTCCGACATCACTCATTTCCATTAGAGAGGGGAGTCACAGTCATTAAAGTGCGCTATACATAGCATGGTTTTGGATAGGTTAAAATGTCTGGTCTTGCGGAAATCATAAACATTTAACCATGCCACCACTAAAAACATTATCCGGATCAAGTCTGCCTTTCAAGCGTCGTAACCTATCTGTGGCTTGCACACCAAAGAACTGCTCCACGTCGATCTGTTCCGGCGGGAAGAAGCTCGGAAATCCCCCGTCCAACGCAAGCTCACGTTCTTCAATCTCTCTTCTCAGCTGTTTTGCCCAAGTAGAGGCCTCTGTAATAGTATCAGAGCCAACCTCTGCATTGGAATGAGTTCCTCCATGAAACCCGAGTATGACATGCGGGAGTCTATTTGGAAAACAGGCACTGAAACCATTAGGTGTCTCCTTCTGCACGCCCTTGCCATGATTGTTATGGATGACGACTGCTGATAGCGGCTGTATTGGGGGGTGGCGGGAAAGGATTGCTCCGACCTCAGGATTCAGCCCTCGAATGTTCCTACTGCAGAAAAATGTAGCAGACGATGAATCCCCGATACCATAAGCTGCCGCCGTGGCTAGTAGAAGAAGGTTAGCCGTAAAACACCCATATCACAAGCTGGTCGGGATATCAAACTGACTCTCTTCAACAGTATTCGCCAGAACTGTACCCAAGCCCATCATTCTCCGAAGAAAAATCCTCGCCGGCTCCAAGTCCCCATCTACAGCAGTCCAACACCAGAAGAAAGTAAAACAAGGCTCAGAAACAACCCCCTGCAACATATCCGGATGCGCAGCAATACCATCGCCACTAAACTCATCAGGAAGCCCGTCCGCAACAAGTGTCTCGAATCCTTCAAAAAGCGTAGCCGCTTCAGACAGCGAAAACGCTAAGTAGCCCGCATACAGCTTCGGTGCTGGATACACCTTCACCCTAAGCTCAACGATGACACCAAAGTTGCCAGCCCCTGCTCCCCGCAGAGCCCAGAGTAGCTCTTGGTCATCGTCGGTGTCGATGATAGCCCCGCTCTCTACGACTACTCTTGCGCCGAGGATCTGATCCACACCGAATCCATATGTCCCGACATAAAATCCATATCCGCCGCCACAGGCCCAGGAAACATAGCCGACGGTCTTCGATTGGCCCGTTGGTGTGAATAGTTGGTGAGCGGCTAGAAACTGTTGTAGTGTTCCTGCAATGGCTCCGCCGCCCACGCGTGCACTGGTCCTATCCGGGGAGAGGATGATGGAATCCATAGCTCGCATGTCGATGACGATCCCGCCGGCGACTAGGGAGCGACCGAAGAAATCGTGGCCCCCGGAGCGGATGGTGAGGGGGATACGTTGGTTCGAGCATGCTTGGACTACTTGTGAGACTTCCTCTTCTGTCTGAGGGCGGACAATAGCTAGGGGTTGGTTCGTGAGGGCACGGTTATAGGTCATGCGATAATGCTCGAATTGCGGATTTGATACTGTATACACCGAAAGGGATGGGATGAGCCTCGATAGTTCCTGAATAATTGGCGCTTGGTGTTGGTCCATCCTGAAATCAAATGAGTGAAACTGACTTGTATATTAAGTCCTGGTCTGTCACCTAAACTTGTTATGTACAGACGGCAAAGGCAGATCTATACCCTTTCCTAACCTGTATCTGCAAAACACTGCATAGGGTTCTGGTCTCTTCTATTTAGCACACCGGCTATTTGTCTTTTCTCGTATCCACAGTGACGTGGCTTACCAGGGGGATTATATTGTCCCAAGCCAGTGAGAATCGAGTTCAACTGTGGAAGTACTCCATACAACTATAGAGAGTTCAACCATCAGTACCCTGGATCAAGCAGTTCTTGGCATTTCTTATGGTCGATCCAATGTCCACCAGGGCCCACTTGACCTTCCATATTTGGATAGAATGCGAGAAAGTGGGTCTTTGATACTGGGAACAAAATGTGAGCAATCGGGAATTTCAACCGTTTTGTGGTCTATGCCGCATCATGGGTGAATTTGATCCTTATAATCTCATGTTGTGCTTTAGGAGTGGTTTGGACTGACTAAACGCTCACACGGAGAAAAAGGTACGAGAAGCGTAAAGAATACCCAAAAATGGTTGAATGTCCGATATGCCAAAAGACCGTCCTTTTGTCAGATATCAATCACCACCTCGATTCGGGATGCGAGGCGTTCTGTGAAACTGTGTCATCCTCTGGCTTGTTATCTTGTGGGCCAAATCTGGGATGCAATCGTCCCCTCGAGGTCACATCCCTCAGTGCTGTTGATGATAAAGAACGTCCCGACCGAATTCATCATACTATACCGATTGTAAGACCACTGGTCAAAGAGAGCACGAAGAGAGTGTTCGACCAGCAACAAAGCTGCGAAGAAGAGAAACGAGATACTAAGACGGAACATACAAGAAAACGACTCAAGCCAGACAATGCACCATTGGCAGAGCGTGTTCGCCCAGAATCTTTTGACGATATTCTCGGCCAGAGTCACCTTATAGGGCCTAATGGAACAATCCGCCAGCTTATTAATGAGGATAATATACCCAATATGATACTCTGGGGGAGCTCGGGAACTGGAAAAACCACAATCGCCCGCATCATTGGAGATGTCTCGAGAAGAAGATTCTATGAGATTGGTAGCACCATCACAACAGTCACAGAGTACAAAAGCATCATTGAAAAAGCTTCCGAGGATGTGGAAAAAGAACGAAAACCGTCTATTGTGTTTTGCGACGAGGTGCACCGTATAACCAGGCCACAGCAAGACATGCTCCTCGATGCTATCCGAACCGGTCGCATTATTCTGATTGGAGCTACAACAGATAATCCATCTTTGACAATCCGTCATGGCCTCGTTTACAAATGTGCAGTGTACACCCTCACCAAGCCGAAAGACGCGGACGTACGGAACATGCTTCATAGAGTGGTTGAAGAACAGGGCTTACACTCCCATCTCCTCGACGATGAACTCCTTGAATACCTGTCAAACTTCGCCGATGGTGATTGTAGATTGTCACTGAATCTCCTGGAGATAGCGTGCGACCTGTCTAAGCGAGACGGGATGACCGGGGAAAGATTGAGAAATTCTCTCACAATGCATCTAAACTACGACCGGTCGGGAGACCAGCATTACGACACTATCTCGGCCTTCCACAAGTCAATCCGAGGCAGTGACGCCGATGCCGCACTGTACTACCTGGCGAGAATGCTGAAGTCTGGGGAAAATCCACTGTTCATCGCGCGTCGTCTTGTTGTAGCAACATCAGAAGACATCGGACTTGCCAACAACGTCTTGCAAACCTATGCAACTTCGATATACTCCGTGCTTGAGAAGCTGGACATACAAGATGCACAAGCTTCGTTGGCACAGTTGGTAATTATGATGTGTTCATCGAAGAAGAGCACTCGTTCATACAGAGGCTTGAATAATGCTTTTGCTTGTCTGAAAGAACCTGGAGCTGCTAATGCGCCTATTCCATATCAACTTCTCCCTATAAGTTCAGAAACCAGAACGATGGTTGAAGAATTTAGTACGCCTCATGCATTTTCTAAAGGAAAGGAAAATAAGCTTCTACCTGAAAGCCTGGAAGGGCGGAAGTTCTTGGAAGATACTGATTTCTTGTTCAAGAGAGACCCTGATCTTACTTATCGATAATTTGCTGGCGCATACTTATACATACCCAGCACTTCTAAGCTTGGTCATCAGTACTTACCCTGAGTCAAGATGCTCTTTAGGCTATGAACTATTCAATCTATTTTTTTATTTTATTTTATTTTATTATTTTTTTTTTTTAAAAAAAAAAGGAATTGTTGCTTCCAAAAAGTTAACCGTAGTGCTTATGAGACCGGTGTCGCAATTAGGAACTTCCCAGCCACAAGAGTGTGTGATTCATAATCATACTAACTTGTTTCAAGTATTATATGGATTGGTTAACCAACCATGAAACGGAAAAGTGGGCTTGTCTGGAACCAGTGGCGTTGATGTGCGAACCCACCCGAAATTCCTATTTGGTACAGAATGCGAGTTCTAGGTGTTGCCTTGAGGAAGCTAGGACAAGATTATATAATGTTAATTGTAAGATTCAAAGGTGCTTTTCGACGTCTCCTGGCTTTAGCATTTCATTCCATCGAATATTGAGGCTATCATTCCATATTAAATTGGCGGAATCATAATGGAAGCAATCAGTTTAAACTCAAGTGATATGTCATGCTTCTCCGGCTTCACAATACTCACCACGACCTACAAAACCGCACACGGACACGAAATCACAACAGATATTCTTTGCCCCAAGATCCTATTTTCACGCTTTGAAAAGACACAGGACACCATCAATTGTCCTATCCTTCTGCGATACCATGGTGGTGGCCTCATCGCCGGCTGTAGTCTTTTTGCACCCTTCTTCAACCCTTGGTACCTTGAGCTCTCCAAGGAGTACTCCGCCATCATTGTATCTCCAAATTATCGACTACTCCCCGAAGCCACAATCTTTGAGATACTGGAAGACGTTGAAGATCATTGGAATTGGATGCACCAGTCCCTTCCTCGGTTCCTGAGCGAGCATACCCACGGAACCATACAACCCGACCTCAACCGCATCCTCACGGCAGGGGATAGCGCCGGAGGCTACCTGAGCATCCAAATGGGATTGAGCCATCCTGATCAGATCCGTGCCGTCAATGCAGTCTATCCTCTAGTCGATATCAAATCCCCTTACTTTACCGACCAGATGGAAAAGGTCGTGTTTTCGGTGCCCGTAGTACCGCAAGACACCCTCGCGCGTCATATTAGGAAAGTTCATGAAAGAGAGGAAGCCACTAATAAGAAGGTTATCGTTTCAGCACCTACGGATGCGGAGAGAACTCAATTGATGTTTTCAGTGTGTCAGCATGGACTCTTCGAGCAGTTCTTCCCGGGTGATGCTGTTGAGCTCTATCCGCTTCAGAGACTTGACGCAGGTGCTAGGTTCCCAAGGGGAGGAGTCTTGGTGCTGCATGGACGGGATGACTCGGTTGTTCCTGTTGAGGGGAGCTATATGTTGAAGAACAAGATTGATGAGGTTGATAGTAGCTTGCGGTTCCGGCTTGTTGTTAGGGATGGTGAGCATGGCTTTGATCATTCGGCTAAATTGCATGATGCGTGGTTGTGGGAGGCTGCTCAGGGTGTTATTCATTCCTGGCTTGAGTAATGTCTTATAGAGACAGAAGTGCATGGTTTGCTTTGTCCATGTTAGTAAAGGGAGTTTTAGAATATACATTTTCTCTTTGACCATATCTCTCATGAAACACGATTGTGGGCTGCCAAGACGAGTAGTTTCGGATCCCGACCATATTTGCAGTAACGATTCATGCTCTTCGCCACAGATTTTTGCCCTGCAATTCACACTATAAGCAGCTAGACCGGGGACGAGACCTAGCGACTATAACAATGTCGTCCTTCCGGGTACGTTTTGAGCCGGTCAAATGCTTGTCCCCTACCAGACAAGAACGAATTCAAGACAGCTCGCCAGAACAGCCGACCGCGCCGAGGCGAAGGCCGAAAAGCAAGCTAGGATGCCGAGAGTGTAAAGCAAGGCGGGTCAAATGCGATGAGACTTTCCCGGTATGCTTGTGCTGCGTCCGTCGCGGTTTAATTTGCTCTTCGACGCCTCGCCTGTCGCAATGGCAAATTGAGATGCGCTGGTACTCTTCACAAGTGGACACCATCGTCAATCGACGGCTCCTCCAATACTGGCTTGAAAGAGTATGTCGAATATTAGTGATTGATCCTGAAGATAATCCGTTCTCCGGCGCTGGTGCATATCATCCAGTCCGTAAGCGCCCGTCATGAGCAGTATTTCTCTGCAGAAGTGGCACGCATCGCTCTCGAGGAGAGGGGCAAAGCTCTGGCATCGTTCCGAAAGGAACTAGCCACTGGGCAGACGCGACCATTACTGTCGATGCTTACTGCGTTGCTACTGGCGTTGTCGCACGGAGCTGATCGTGAGATGACTGATTTCGGGAAATGACATCTGTTTGCCGTACGCACATTGATCAATAAAATGGTCGAGGATACATCGTATTGTTGGAATCTTAACCTATTATTTAGACTTTGTCTGGGCACATATCTGTACTGGGATATGAGATGTTTGTACCTCGTACATCCAGACGAACAGCAAGAGCTAGATGCACCAGGTCTATCCTTGGCCGTGCAACAAATTGGCCATTGGCATCATCCGATGTACGGATCTTGCACAGACCTAATATTCATCCTAGGAAGCCTGGGCCGGTACTGTCGACAGCTCCTCTATTCATAATATCGTTTGCTCACCAGAGAAGCACTGCTAGAAAAGCAGATGTATCTATGGAACGCGCCATCAATTGAGCCTACTCTGACGCTTGTGTACGAGTCACTAAGAGAGCACGGATTAATCCTGCTCTATCGAATCTGCGGATGGAATGATACTTTTACGAACCTGTGTCTTGAAGAGATTTGTCTGGAACCGTTCATCCATTGTTATGCTTTAGAACCTGTCGATCACCTCCTCCAAATTCCAGCGTCCTCAAACTATATGAATTTCCAGTCTCTCCCAGTTCTTACAGCTGGCTCAGAATTGGGGAAGGAGGATAACAAGCTGAGGGACGATGTTCGGCACCGACTTCGCGCCTTGTATTCTGTGAATCGATTGCCTGTCAACCTTCATGCTCCTGAGCTTCTTGAGGAAGTTTGGGTAGCCCGTGATATCGGCTACGATAGGTCGTCCTGGATCCATCATATGCTCCGAAGAGGGTGGTTGTTGGTCCTGGGCTGACAGCGTATGGAAGGGTGATTGGGCCGAAGATGAAAAGGAAAATGACTGACGATAACTAAAGCGCTTATATTAAAAATACACCGTTTGAATCAGTAAGTATCTTTTCTTAATCAGGGGTTTCAACGAGTGGTATAATTGTGATATTAAATATAATATTTCTTATAGAAAACTGTAGACGGTATGGATATATCAATATGTTGTAGGCATATGAACCAAGAATCCGGAATATAGTCAGTAGGATGTAAGCCGTAACAAAGACTACATGGAATGGCCCTTGTCGAGAGGGGTAATGGTTTGTTGGCTTCAACATATCTTTCATGGGCTTGGGAAATTACCGACGAATTTAATTGTTGGACAATCAGCCTAGGTATGCTCCGTGGGGATTTACCTATATCGCCGCTTCCTCTTATTATACTCACATTCTTATGAGGTAATGGTGGAATAGTTCGGTCCAAGAATGAGGAACGCAGTAGTAGGATATAAAAGACCAATCGAAAATTTCTCTGATATACAATTCCAGCCAGAATTCAACACATCGTTATTCGGTGAACCCTCGTTTAGAAAGGCAACTTCCATAAGGGATAATGAACATAAGTTAGCATGTTGAAACGCTTGGCTATATATCCCTCTCATGACTCCTGCTTTCCATCATGTTGTCTACTATTCCGTGATAATCACCTTGCTTTAACCCTGGGCTAATCCTGACTACTTCTCATTTCCTATTCTCCGACATACCTTACAAGGGCGAAAGCTGGTGCGATAGCCTTTCTTATGAATCATGCCCCCGAGATCCTTGAGACCTACAAACGCTAGGGTAGCCTTCGAACAGGCCAGGCCAATCTTCGAAGCAGGTAAAAACGATGAAATAGAGCCCGAGGATTTCCACCTGACTCAGCTTCTGACGACAGTTTAAGAGAGGGATGCGTGAGATTTTGGAGGAAATCGGCAGATTAGGACTTCCTCCGCGACCTGCATGGGTACATCTTATGGGACCCTGCATAGAGAGGCCGACTGTTCTGAAGAAAATCTTGCTCAATCATCGAACAGGTAAATCATCAGCTTTCCCATCACCGCCTGTTTCTGTCGTTTCCAGTTACTTTCTGCTTCAATTCGGAAGAAAATAACATTTCCAAAGACCTAGTCCATTTTAGATGCCTTACAGCGAGAGAGCGGAGGTATAGAAGGATCATTCACATGTGGGAATTCCCATCTTACGTTAGAGAGAATGCCCGCCCGCTTCAGGAAGTGACATTGATGAGATCTGAAGATTATATTAATGTGGCAACTTGTCGAGCGCGACTTGCACAGTCGGGTGGTGATGGTCTGATTTATCTAATGAAGCTTTTGACCAAAGTGGCCAGAGACCTCTTGGATCCCGATGAGCTAATGCCCCCACACAATATATACAGTGAGTTAACGAATGACATGCCTGCTTGGTATCAATATCTGACCCTATGTACAGTGAAACGTATATCAGGGGAATGCATATTCATTCTCGCCCAACCTGACCGAGTCATTCTGTCAGTGACGAGAGGGATTCATACGGTAATCGAGAACATGATGGTGTGGGTATGTGGAACATTTCGAATACGCAATGGAAACGACATTTGCTACTCTCATGTGTCTCTCGACCCCCAGTCCGCAGTACTTCGTCTAACAGACTTGCAACCTTTGCCCAACACGAACACCGACCTTACCAACCTGTTGACCCGGTGCTGGTTTCCAAGGGACATTATATTCACCAAGCGTGATTTTGGGGCCAGACACAGGGCCATCGCAATGAGTTACAGGGAATTGCTGCGATATACCGGGAATCTAGTCAGATATCGTATTCCACACAGAGGCAGAGTCAGAGGCGGAGTCATTCTTCTGGGACGATACATGGCGCTGATCCCGGCAGAAATTGATCATGAACGCAACACAGTCACTTGGAGCTGTGAACTTCGCCCTAACCACATGTTAGAAGACGTATTCAAGGAAGCGCTCATTGCCAACTTTACATCGGGTGAATGGTCATCGGAGAGGGCCACATGGGAGCGCAGGTACCTCGCTGAAACGACTGACCAGGCATTAAGAGCAACAACCGCAGTTGTGTGCGTGGAGAGACGGAGGCCACGAGATCCCTTACTGCAACCTGCGCTCATCTATTAAAATATCTCCGATGATGGCAGTATCATTTGTTTTAGAGCTTTTGTTATCTAGGATGTTACGCATAGGCACTTTCTTAGCCTTATCTTAAAAAAGTCGGCCTGTAAGACTTTTGCTGCTCAATGGAAGCAAATTGACGAGATCAATAGAAAGCTGGTTGGGACGCTTCAATATCGCATCTAGACAAGTCGTAAGGATGGCCAAGATCTACAAAGAGCGTTTAGCAAACAAAGAATCAGTCCCTGATGGTTAAATGTCTTCACTTTGTTGCTTAATATTGTGCCGCATGTGAATCTATAGTCCTTCGTCCAAAAGCCCGCATATCTCTTGCAAGATATAGCCTTTCACCTCCTAGTCTTGAATGATAATAAGACTATTACTACTATACCCTCGGTAAAGAGGTTTGAGTTCAATACTTCAGATATAGATGAGCCCGTCCTTATACTCGAAGGAAAACAATATCGGACAGTCAGAGCAGATCGTCTGTGATGGATGACAAGGTGCGGCAAATATGATCATCTGCCAAGCTGCTAACGAAACATTATTCTGTTACCCAAAGAGAACCGGCTACCCTAACTGGCTTCAGCATGGCGGCCCCGTAAATCTGGCAGGTATAGAGAGTGAATCGCACAGATTGCTCCGAATGCACACCCATCTAACGGCGGTAATGGGATCCAGTGATTGTTACATGGACAAATGATGAAAGGATGATAAAGTGCGCAGGGATGAACTGATAGCGCTTGCAATATACTTTACTTCCTGCGTTGTGGGACGAGTTACTTTTCACACAAGAGCTAGGTAATCCATAGCTGACTATCTGACTCTCGTGGAGGAGGATCTCGAGGGAACGCCCTCGGATTTGGGGCTTTCCGTTTACCATATTGTCGGGGCCCAAGATCCATTCCAATGGTCCCACGCTGGCCCAAAATGTGAGTACGGAAGGCGAAAAGACTAGGAATGGACCTGCCAGGGCCCCTGCAGCAAAAGCACCGCTGCTTGTATCAGCAGCTAATACTACTCTCATGCAACTTGTAGTAGTGTAGTTCGCATGGCAGAAAGATTATACGGATGACCTGGACCCCGCCACAAGTTTAACCGACCTCGCTACGTTGACTAGAGTAGCCCGATCTGCACCGCAAAGGCGGCAAAAGCCGCAAGGGTGGCGGGTCATGACCCCGAATCGGTACCGAATCCGGGTCCAAACCTTCCATTATCGGAATATGCTGCCAAACAACATAAAGAAAAGAGAAGACAAGACAAGACCAGAAAGAAAGAAATCATGTTAACAAGAAGACAGTCAGGATAACGTACAGGATTTACATAATCATGGTCGATTGGCCCCACGGGCATCTCAGAGCAACCATAGTTCCTGCAAAACACGTTCAATACTTTCAAGTAGACTCGGTAGGAACTTACCCCTACTTGATTATATTAATACCACTAAACAGAATTACATAACCGGTATAATATTTTGGGATAAGTATGCCTATTGCAGTAATTGGTAGCAGCGATCCTTGGCATGTAATCTCATTTAGATAGAGAAGGGTCTAAAGTATTGCAGCCGAGGGCTCGCGTAAATATCTCATCCTATAATGGACGAAGCCGAGCCTCTGGGCATTCTGGGCATAAGGTTGCCAAGCCCAAGTAAATTGTTACGATTTTTCAGCGGGTAACAAGGGTACAGACTCCAGAGTACTAGTAGTATGGTGCCTCTTTCCTCCATGATCCACTATCTACTCCGATAACTAACCCCAGAACTCATAGGACGCTTAACCCCAAGGGTTTACTAATACGTTGACCTTTTTTTACTAAGAGTGTGGTGTCGATACTTTTTGTGTATGTTCCTTGGTGCATGTTAAGAGTAATGCAGTGGAACTTGCGTTACGTCAATTTCCTACGATAGATCCCATACCAGATAAAGTCTACGGAACTACTCCGTAGTCCACAGAACTTACAGGAAAAGTGACATTTGGCTTGATCCTGCAACCTTCGGGCCTCGGAGGTCCGTACCAAGATAGGCCTGATTGCCAAGGCCTGGTCTCTCTGGACTAATCTTATCTATCCATCTAATCTGATCCCGGTGGCTTGGCGCCAACATGGTATCGTCAGGACGGTATATAACATACATAAATGACATACTGTATGGTATGTATTGAAACTTCACCAATCTTGGCTAAGTTGACTGGGGGCTTGGATCCTTCCTTCCATTCCACTATATCATTTCTAATCACTATGGCTCTTAATCATCACAGCCACACTCTTTAATATCCTGTTTCACATACTCCGTACAGTGTTAGATACGGGCTTCAATGCTGGCCAGGCTTTCCTCTGGTCTAAGAAATAACTTGGTTCTCATGTTGACGGCAATACTCGTCCAAACCTGATGAACAGAGTCTATAGTATGAGCCTTGTAGAACCGGGAATGGCCATTGCACCACCATCCCAAGTAGCCGTACTCGACTGCTACTAAGAACTTGAACGGGTCCGAGGCCCTTGTCCTACAGCGTGTTTTCCCCACTGGGCCATTGTTTTCGAGGGTATTGACTGTCCTAGGAAAGTGTAGGTTGATCATCATTATCAATCACGCAAACTAAAACAGTCAATGTGTTCAAGGTATTTTCACGGGAAAAACCAAGCATCGTCTCTTCCAGACCCTTGGCGCCATGCTATACGGTTCCGTAGCGAGTTGTTTGACCCATTCGTAGGGAGTGGAAGACGGCCGCCATCGGCATCGTTGAATCTTATCAGGTTCTCGCTTTGTGGGTTAGTCTACGGCTGCAAGTAATGCAGGTAAGATCATCGATGATGACCAATGAGCGCCGTAATAGATGAGTGCACAAGGACATAGACATACATCCTTTATCCAGAATGGCTTGGCCCCAAGAAAGACTTACTATGAACTAGGAGTAGATCAACAGTAGAATCGAGCTTACAGTCGTTTCTTTACAGTAAAACGAGAAGCCGTCTCAGCAAAACTGGGGCTCATCAATCCTACCAACCTGCTCTGATAACCAGATCGCAAATATATAAGGGAGAGTGAGCATGGCGGAAAAGCTTGAACTGTACAATCATACCTGCAAGAAGAAGATCAAGACCTTTGCACATTGCTAGCTCATACTCTACGTCCTCATTCGGCCACCATGACCCAAGCAATTTTGCGCACTGAGCGCCTCGAATTGGTGCCCCTCGGCCCCGAGCACAGCGACTTCACCAAGATGCTGGACAAGGATCCGCAAGTCATGAAATACATCGGCTTTGGCAAGCCACTTGACGACGAACAAGCGAAAGAAGTACACAAATGGCTCCTCCACGCAGCAACACTCGTACCCGGCTTCGGGTGCTGGGTCGGCTTCGCCGGCGGCGAGTTTGTTGGCTGGTGGGTACTGGCTCCTTGCCCAAGCGATGGCACACCAGAGCAATTCAGAAGTGACCGATCAGAGTTTGGGTACCGTCTTTTACCGAAGTTTTGGCGGCAAGGTTACGCGAAGGAAGGATCACGCGAGCTGCTGAGGCACGCTTTCCAGGACTTAGGTCTATCTGAGGTGTTTGGCGAGACTATGGCTGTGAACGTGGCTTCTCGGGCAGTAATGGCAGCTTGTGGATTGAAACATGCCTATACCTTTCACAACAAGTACGATACCCCACCTCCTGGCATCGAGGAAGGCGAAGTGCGGTATCAGATTACCAAGGATGAATGGGTCTCGTTGGTTCCTGTACAGTAGTCGTTCCCAGTTCTTGTGTCAAGTCAGTTGTTTCTGGGATATATGGACTACAAAATCCCTCCAACCATCAATGAAATAATTTTGCCCCGTCAAGTTATGTCAAATGAGGCAATTTAGACGTGGTGGTCGAGCAGGTTTCTCATCGCCCCTTGCTGGGACCAAATGCCTCTCTCCAATCCTCCCTTGCTTCTGCTCGGCTAGTAAAATTCTGTCCATAGAGCCAAGGCCGAACGGTGCAACCCGCCAAGGCCCTACATGGTAATTAGGTCAAGTAATGCTCTGTCCTGGGCTCTGAATCAGCTCTAGCTAGGTGTCCTGAATTTGAAGAACTATCGTACCCGAGCCACAGAGCAATAACATCAGAAGTTTTAGATAGCCCTAACTGCCATTAGTTGCAAGTAAGTATCGTGCGGCTTTAGGTGAGACTCGTACAACAACCCAGGCAATATCAGGATACCTGGTAATAGTGCGCTTTTAGCTTGGGGCTAGGCGTATTCTTGGGACTTGGCTTCTCGTATTGAGTTGTAATAACAATTGGATGCCAACCTATCACAGAATCATATTGGAATGTTTCATACCTGCTGCCTGCTTGTTCAACTTCTTTCTTTTTCAGTTTTGTTTGGCGGTCACTCTGTTATTAAGTCCAGTTCTATTACCTTCAGATCCCTGTGTTAACACGCGACCCGACGACCCAAGAGGCTGCTGAAGCTCCTTTCTTCTGTATCATGTATATAGTCCTAGCCTTATCAAGAGAGTAAGCACGGAAGGTAAGTTCCGATGCGCGGGCTCAGAAGCCAAGTCGAGATTCTTGTGAAAAATGTGCATGGATGCACGCCACATATGGAAGACTAGTCATCGTCGAATCAGTTGACTTCATGCCACCCCACGTCCGAGCTTTTGTTTGCTAATTGCCCAGAGAGTCGGATCTAATCAATCAATCAGATAAATTTATACCAAGAAATATCCGAACGGTCTCCCCGGTTCGCCCCGTGTGAGCTGATTCTCGAATCAGTACCCAAACAGCCGATCTCGGTGAACATGGACCACCCGGCTAATCTTACTTTTTATCAGATGAGATTAAAATTCTATTTTTTCCTACCGCCTGATGCGTGAAGCTGCAAGGGCTACCGTTTGGCTGGGCCTGCACATCCGCTTTAAAGCTTCGGCTCTTCCCTCTTTTATGATTAGCTCTCCGTTGCGTGCTCCTTGCGTCTTCACCGGGCTGATCCAACAACGATGGCAATCGGGGATAGATTTCAACATCTTGTTGGGCGCCAGACGCCTAATGACACTCATGAGGCTCCTACCGTAGAAGATATCGAAACTCCGGTAACCGTTAATGCAGGCCCATATGACAAGGAAGCTGGCACCGGCTCACCTGAAGATAAGACGGCAAGCAGTGATGATGATATATCATTACCGCACGAAGACGCACAGCGTGGTGTCAAGGATATCGAGGCCGTGACTCTGGCATGGTCAAAGGCAACGCTGGCCACCTTCCTGATACTGTATTTTCTCCCCCCAATGACGCTTACTTGTGGCCGTATGTAACTAATACAATTTTTTCTTAATAGCATCTGGATTTACACCCTGGCTAATGGATTCAGGTCCTCAATCCTGGCTAGCTTGACACCATATGCTACGAGTGATTTCCAGTCTCATTCCCTGTTGACTGTAATCGAAATTGTAGCAAGTGCCATGACATCGGCGGTGTATATCCCTATGGCGAAGATGCTGGACGTC
Source organism: Aspergillus novoparasiticus (assembly GCA_009176405.1). Taxonomy (NCBI): domain Eukaryota; kingdom Fungi; phylum Ascomycota; class Eurotiomycetes; order Eurotiales; family Aspergillaceae; genus Aspergillus; species Aspergillus novoparasiticus. The sequence continues at coordinate 154,328 of ML733446.1, read as the reverse complement.
TGGGGCCGTGCTGAAGGCTTTCTTCTTATGCTTGGCTTTGCCACTTTGGGCTTAATCCTCATGGCAGCATCCAACAACCTTCCTACCTTCTGCGCAGCACAGGTAATATGACCCCCATTTGAACAGTCAGAGCCCTTGAGCTTATTAACCGTTATACGCATAATAGGTATTCCAATCAGTTGGCCTTGGCGGCATGACATATAGCGTGAATGTCCTCTCAGCCGATGTAACCAACCTGAGAAATCGAGGGTTGGCGTTCGCTTTCGTCTCATCTCCATGGATGATCACTGCGTTTGCAGGATCCAAAGCAGCAGAAGAATTCTTAGTACACGTGAACTGGCGATGGGGGTTCGGCAGCTTTGCCATCATTATACCCGCGGTTGCCATGCCCTTATACGTGGTGTTGAAGGTCAACCTTCGTAAGGCTAAGCAGAAAGGCCTTGTGAATCACGAGAGGAGTGGCCGAACCTTGGTACAGAACATAATACACTACCTTATACAGTTTGATTGTGAGCCACCTAACGCAGCATTCCTAAACTACTGGAGTTGCTAACATCCTTTTGTTAACAGTGCCGGGTGTCATCCTGTTCGCTGCCGGTCTCACCGTGTTTCTACTCCCATTCACACTAGCCCGCTCTGCTCCACAGGGCTGGAAGACAGACTACATTATCGCCATGATTGTAGTCGGCTTTGTCGTCCTCCTTCTCTTCGCCGCCTATCAGGTATACCTGGCTCCCGTGCCATTTCTGAAACATACCTACCTACTCAACCGTACCGTCCTGGGCGCATGTCTCCTCGACTTCGTATACCAAATGTCCTACTACTGCTGGAACAGCTACTTCACGTCTTTCCTCCAAGTCGTCAATAACCTCACCGTCGCCGAGGCCGGATACGTCAACAGCACATTCCAGGTCGTCTCCGGCGTACTCCTATTCATCGTCGGCTACCTGATCCGCAAAACAGGCTACTTCCGCTGGCTCCTGCTTATCGGCGTGCCTCTCTACATCTTCGCCCTAGGCCTCATGATCCACTTCCGCCAACCAAACGGATACATTGGCTACATCGTCATGTGCGAGATCTTCATCTCCGTCGGCGGTAGCGTGTTCACCCTCTGCATGCAGCTCGCCGTCCTAGCCGCCGTCGACCACCAACACGTCGCCGCCGCAATGGCCATTCTATTCGTGTCCGGTGGCATCGGTGGTGCGGTGGGCAATGCCATCTCCGGTGCCATCTGGACAAACACCTTTGAGAGCTCCCTTGCGCGCTATCTCCCGGAGTCCGCGCTACCGAACATGGCCAGCATCTATGCCAGTTTGCCGGTGCAGCTGAGCTACGCTGTGAATAGCCCCGAGAGAATCGCTATTCAGAAGGCATATGGTTATTCGCAGACGAGAATGTTGGCCGCGGGAACGGGGCTGATGGCGATTGCCTTCATTGCAGTGTTTATGATTCGGAATTTGAATCTGAAGAATATGACGCAGACCAAGGGTGTTGTGTTCTGATGTTATATTGTCGGTTGATGGTGGTTTCGACGAGAAGATGGGTTGTTTATGTAGTGTTTGTGTGTGGGGTGGGTGGTTGGGCTCCTTTTATCGAGTTTAATGTTGATACTCCTGTGGGAGGTAATTCGTTTTTACTTAGATATCTTGATGTTTACAAATGTTACTAAAACGAACTGTCGCGTAAATTGCTTTGGATATGTCATAGATAATACTCCGGGTGGATGATATTGATGTGTGGGATTTATAGATATTTCATTTTTCAAGACCTTATATACAACACTCAGAGAATGATCTATTTCTTATAATTGCGTGCATATTCATTCATCATCATCATTAAGGCCTTTATAGTAATATTGGTGGGTTGCCATTAGGGTTAGTAATGTAATGGCCCTATGAAGACCACATTTCCAATGCAAAGTAACAGAGAACAGAATCACATTACTGGGTAATATTGGGATAGCTAGAGTGAACGTGAAACTTTATAAAGATTGTAATTAAGACTGTTAATAAAAACAAGGCAGACAAAGAGATCTATATAATTTTATGCTTCTAGTAATGGAGTTGCCATTCAACCCAAGAAAGGGTCAACGGCCTCTTCGGGATATACCCATGAAAACGCAGAAGCTCCCTCCTAAATCAGAGATGAAAAAAGACCTTCAACCATCCACAGCCTGGTTCAGGGCATTTATGCGATAGCTCTCGCTGCGCTCGATCAGCTGTGCATGAGTTCCCCGGTCAACACACCGACCATCCTCAATCAAGAAGATCACATCCGCCTTGCGGATAGTATACAGTCGATGCGCAATTGCAATAACGGTCATATGCTTCGTGGCCTTCTCAAGCCCATCCTGCAGCAATCTCTCCGACTCTGCATCGAGCGCACTGGTCGACTCGTCCAGCAGCAGAAGCTTAGGCTTGCGGATGAGCGCGCGCGCAATCGCCAATCGCTGCTTCTGACCTCCAGAAAGCCGGTCACCGTTTGGTCCACAGTAGGCATCGTATCCGTCTGGCAGCTGCATGATCGTGTCATGGATGTTGGCCAGTTTACAGGCGTCCTCTAATTCAGATTGGGTGACTGTTTGGCCTGGCCTGGCGCCTAGGGTCAGATTGAATCGGATTGTGCCCTCGAACAACACACTCTGTTGAGGAACATAGGCAATATCATCCCGGAATGAGCCGTCGCTGTAGGCGATATTGTGGCCGTCAACTTCGATGGTTCCTGAGTCAGGCCCATATAGTCGCTCAACGAGTGAGATTATTGTGGACTTGCCCGCTCCGCTGGGTCCTACGAGCGCAGCAAATTGCCCTGGTTGAACGCTCAAGTCCAGACCGTGTAGTACTCGGGTGTCTGGACGCGCAGGATATGAGAAGCGAACTTGCTTGAATACAACACTGATGCCGTCGCGGGACTCAGAAGAGGATGTCTTCTCGCGGGGAGGTGCCGTGGCTTCGACATCCCCCAGTAGCTGGAGCGGTGTAGACAACTTCTTCGTCGACCCTAAATCCAGCAGATTCAACAGTCGCCGCGTGGCCTGGAATGCGCGTGAGACATCAGGTGCGAGGGCGAACATTTGTCCCCATAGTTGGGAGCTGACGAGTAGCGCCAGCTGCACGATGAAGAACTGCGTTTGGGTGTATTCGCCGGCGATGATTCTCTTTGATCCCCACCAGTATGCCAGTGCATAGAGGAAGTTACTCAGCCCATACCCGACGGCAAGCCATAGATTCGCCCAAGCGCTCTGTCGAGTGATCTGGCGCATTGGGGCCGAGAGAGATCGACGGTATGTGCCAAGCACTTCATGTTCCAGGGACAGCGACATGATGGTTTTGATTGAGTTAACGGCCTCTACTGTGATACCCACGGAATTTGCAAAAGCTTCCAGGTGTCGCTCCTCGAAACTGGCCAGTGTAGTGACTCGCATGTAACCGGCGCCCAGCAATAGCGGGATCACAGATAGGCATACTAAAGCAATCTTCCAAGCAATGATATGTGTCATAGTAATAGTCGCGACGAGACTAACCAGAACCGAAAGGATAGTGCAGACCACAGAGCCTGTTAGACCACCCAAGGCACTGCTATCCTTTGTGATGAATGACAGCAATAGTGATGGGTTCCGATTTGCTGACTCGTGCCATGCCAAATCCTGCTCGAGAATAGACCGCAACGATAGTATGCGCACTTTGTAAATAACTTGTTCAGCCACCCAGCCAAAGAGCGACCAGCTGAGAAAATTAGCAAGGAATTCGACAATGGCCAGCACAAAGAACATAAGTCCGAAAAGCTCTCCGGCATGACGAATGGACTCAGGCTCCTCGCAGCCACTGAGCTTGCCCACGACGTTGCCGAAGATCACCGACGATCCACAATAAGTACCGCCGATGATCACAGCCCCAGCGATCGCCAGGATCAACACAAATGTGTACGGTCGGAAAAGGGAGCCCATAGAGCCTACGGTTGATCCAAAGCTGCGCTTTTCCTCGATCGCACTCTCCGGCTCCGCAGGTTTAGCTTTCTCTTCGTCAATGGCATCGGCCACAGCAGACGTCTCAACGGCTCCGGTCTTCTCGCTGATAACCGGTACCAAGGAATCAGACCGAGCGGAGCTCACCTCCGTTTCTCCATCATCTGGGCTACCGTGAACGTTGAGATTCTGGAGACGAACCAGCTCAGCATAAGCACCGTTGGCTTCTAGCAGTTGCTGGTGGGTTCCTTGCTCCACCAGCTTCCCTTGGCGCATAACGATAATGTTGTCAGCATTCCTGATAGTCGACAGACGATGGGCAATAGTAATCACAGTCCGGCCGACCGCCACGTTATCAAGAGCTTCTTGGATACGCGCCTCAGTCGCCGAGTCGAGCGATGCAGTGGCTTCATCCAGGATGAGGATACGCGGATCTTTCACCAGAGCGCGCGCCAGGGAGATGCGTTGCTTTTGTCCACCGCTGATGAGATTGCCCTTCGACCCAACTTGTGTTCCAAAGCCTTCTTTCAAACGCTCAATGAATCCATTCGCATCGGCCAACAAAGCAGCGTGCAGGACCAATTCCACGATTTCTCGTGCGCCGTCCCCATGTTCCAGAGAAGCCGACACCAGATCCTTCCCGTCTCGCACTGCTGCCGCGACATCCGCGAGAACGCTACCCATCAGAATCGGATGCAGATGATCGTGTCTGGGAGAGTTGATAAGGCCCAGCGCGATGTTTTCCAGAATGGACCGGTCCAAAAGACATGGCTCCTGTTGTACGAGACTTATATGGCTACGGACAGATCTCACATTGAGGTCCTTGACATCGTGACCATCTAACAGTACCGCGCCTTCATCCACATTGTAAAATCGGGAGATCAACCCGGCGACGGTAGACTTTCCACTGCCTGAAAGTCCGACAATAGCTGTCTGCTGACCGGCTGGACAGGTCAACGAGAGATCCTGGAGCACGGGCTTGTCCGGTCGGGACGGAAACTTGAATGAGACGTTCCGCAATTCTACATTTCCCGTAACCTCTGACAGAACGCGACCGGTATCTTCGGCGGTGCCATCAATGGTAGTCGGGTGATCGATATCGGCTTCCAGCTTTCCGAACGCTACGGCCGCGGCGTCGAAGCTTTGTAGAAAAGGAGCGGCCTGACTGAGAATCAAAGACGCTAGGAGCTAGATTAGCATGACTTATATCTAAAGGCCATATGTGATTGACACACTTACCATCGACAAGAATAAGAATAACTGTAAATGTATTCCCCACCGTTATACCATCGCCACCAGACTCCACAGCGTCTGCGATCTGTCGCGACCCTTGCCAGAAGGCAAGACCGTTGGCTGAAAAGGCAATGAAGTATAAAAGACCCGCCTGTGTGGCAGCAGCAATCGATTTCGAAACGCCGGCTGACAATGCAGGACGCAAGACTTCAACGAATTTCTCCTCCAGCCGTGCATTTGCCGAAAAGGCTTGCACAACCATTGTGTTTGAGAATGCCTCCAGCGCGACCGATGAGGCCTTCGCCATACCCTCCAGTGCGCGTCCGAAGAACTTTTGCACGAAGTATCCTCCGCCTATGGACATGATCAGGTACGCTGGGGTGAGGGAGACCAGCATGCCGGCCAGTTTGGGGTCCTTGATAAAGGCTACTATGTATGCGGTGATGAAGAATGCGATACTGTTTATCACAATTCCGACTTTCTCTGATGAGCCTTGCTGTATGACGGCGATTTCTCCGGTGATCCGCGAGGATACCTCTCCTGCGGGTAGGTTATCGAAGAACGCGGCATCCTGGCGCAGGATAGCGCTGAAATATTTCTCTCGCAGACGCTGGGCTAGGCGCTCACCGGAGAGATTCCAGCAGAGTACGTAAATGTAGATGAGAGCGAAATAGGCGATACCAATGTATACGATCAACAGGATTTTGTCATTGATGCCCGCTTGGTAGGAGTCGGCGTTGGAGGGGGTGACGTTGCACGTTGACGAGTTTAGTCCATCCACTAGCTGTCCAAAAACAATCGACATAATAGGAAAGGGAATTCCAGAGGCAATTGAAGTGATAAATCCGACGAAGAGGAGGGCTAGGTCGGACGACGAGGGGTTGCCGTAGACCAGCAAACGACCGAACGAGGTGGCACGGCGCATAAACTGTGGACAAGAACATCCCCATGAGTTCAATCCCTTCATGCAGATTAAGTCAGTGATTAACTTACACTTTGCTTAGCTGGCGCCTCTGCGTCCTTGGACGCTTCAGATGCAGTACCCATGATGCCTTGGGACGTTTGCCGTTACTCTATCGTGAGCAACGGTACCAAGCAGCCAGACAGACATGTAAAGAGAAAAGGACAATCCTCGACGGGATCGCTAATGAAGTGTCAAGTCAAAGCTTCGGCGGCACTCTGCTCCTGTCTGCAAAAGTCCATCAGTCGCAAGCAATCTCTAGTTCTCTCTGGGCATGACACATCGCGCATCCACCCGACCATTCCATTCCCGTTCTGATGCAATGTGCCGACCTCGGACAGGAGCTAGACCGTCGCTCAATTTTTATCAGATCCGAGCGGATTCTTCAAGCGAACAACGCCAAGGGCAAAATATTGATGCCAAGGGGCCAGGAGTTGGAGTCGCTGCATCTGATTAGGGTTCCGTTTGGTCAGGTATTGCGTATGGTATTGGATGGTATGGTCACGTCCTGTATGTATTAGTCTGTCATAACAATACGCCCAGACCCTTAACCCTCCAAGGATCTTGGAATCCACTTCAACACTGATAACGCGCTTGGCTTGACCTGGCTTAGTTTACGCATTCATATACGGTAATAAGAAGAGGGTCTCGCCGCTTTGTAAGAAGCAGGTAAGGATGACCATCGCAACCCGCCGCCCAACATTTGCCGAAAACGGAAAACGCCTCACCATCCCATCATTGGGGCAGGTAAAGCACTTGCTTGAATGAAGTAAAGTCTGTGGCTAAATACCAAAAATTTAGATCTCCTAATTATTCCACAATTGCCGGTAGTCTACACTTTCAGTCAGCTGTTCGTTCACATAACCGGACCTTCAATTCATAAAGGCTTGAGCATGATACCCGTGAAGAACGCGTGAAAGTATCTCTTTTTCGTCAGAAGTTATCAATATATTAACACGATTTGCTACTCTTCCTTTTATATTTAGCCGAATCATTCGCATTGCATACATGGGCTTTTTGCATAATCACGGCATGACTGTTGCAAAGGCGTCTTGTAATCTACTTCGAAGATATGAACTTCCCATTCTACTCAAAGATTTTATATATCGCCGTTATTTCGCACAGCATGCACCACAGATATCTTACCCTGCCCCAGTAAATGAACGAATATCAAAGGAGGCGAGGAATGTTATTCCCATGAATTTATCGGAACCGTACTATAGAATGGGTCGCCTTAAGGGTTCGAATGGTGCACAGAGAAGTAGTCCGCTACCGTAAAACCAGGAGCTTTTTCAGTCACAGCCATGTCACCCACAGGGTTATGTCCAAATGCTCTACATGCTATGTATCTTAAATCGAAAATGCCAGCTGCAATTGAAGCTAACGATTTAGTGTTCACAAGTATCGCGAAATGCTCATTACACTGGGCTGAGGACTTCGTTGCTATATTGCTTGTGAGATTCGTTGAACTTTAGGGTAGATGGGTCATAGAGGTATTTCTAGCGACATATCCCTCTAGCTATACGGTTGGGCCTTGTGTGAGCTCACTCAATCCCTTAAAACTCTTGCCCACGACAAGTCCATTGTTATGAGCCCCACCGCCAAGTCACTAATCGCACTCACTAGTGTAATCCCAAGAGTGTCCTGCCGTGAAATTTTCTTCCCGCGATATGCAGTGTTTCTCATTCATTGGACCCGGGTCGATCCGGATGAATATTTGCAGTCTGGGGTCCTTCGGAATTTTTCTAACATACAGGAGGCCAACGGCTCGAGTGGTCAGTCGACCAGAGTTAGAACAGTTGCACAAATGAAAGATCACAATCCACACTAAAATTCTAATGTAAAAGATTATTCCGGGGATAAGAATTCCAACCAATGACCAATTGGGCTCACTCAGGCCCATAAAATCCCACCGGATACGAGATGCCGTGACTCCATGAGTGTTCATCCGGACAACCATGATCTAATCTGATCTGATAATTCCACCGGCCTTCGAGGCGATTGGGTGTTAATTCGCCCCCAGCCGGAACTAATTTTTAGTGCGTCGGGCATTGGGCTCATCAGATAAGGAGCAGATACCCAGTATAGCAGTAGTACGTAGTGCTTTCTTGGCCCCTCGTCTCCAATATGTGGACCCGAACGCTGGCTGCGGCATCGGTCTCCCTTACACCATCCCTTCCGAGGGAAATTCTCAGAGGTACCTTCGCCCCGGCCAGCCAGCTCAACTTTCTCCGTGACACCATTCTACCACGCGCACAGCTTACTCCCTGCTTCACAAGATCCATTCGGCGGATATCAACCGTAAATATGGGCGATAAAGCAGCAGCAATCACGCTCCCCAACTCGGAGCAATTCTACCTAGACAGTGAACAGGGTGAATCATACTTGATCCAAGTCTCTTGGCCACTCCATTGGCAAAGCCATGACCCTCCTGTTGGCAACGAGCAACTTCCGATCATGTTAGTACAATCGAAAATCTAATCCGACATCTTCTAACCAAAACAGATACATTGTCGATGGAAACGCACTATTCCTAACCGCGACAGAAGCCGCCTGGCGCCGAGCAGCTTCATCACATTTCGCCGGAGGAGGCATCGTCGTCGCGATCGGATATCCCTTGACCAGAAAATTGTACGATGCGCGTCGTCGCAGTTTAGACCTAACACCACCCACGCAAGCTCAAATACCCGGATACGGAGGAGCGGATCCATGTCTTGACTTCATCGATAAAGCCGTTCGTCCAGCGATAAAGGAGCGATTCCCGAAGCTGTCGTTCTCGAGAGAAGCTCTATATGGTCATTCATATGGAGGGTTATTTGCCCTGCACGCTTTATTCACACGTCCGCAGTCTTTCGACTGCTACATAGCGAGTAGTCCCTCGATTTGGTGGAATAGTCGGTGTATATTGCATGAAGCAAAGTCATTTTTGGATAAGGAGAGGGAAGCAGATGAGCAAACGCCGTCGCTGATGGTTTTCTTTGGGTCTCATGAACAAAGTCCACCTCAGTGGAATAACGAGCCACTCGATCACTATGAGGCGCGCAAGCAGATTGCGTCGGATTTGAGAATGGGCGATAATGCGCGTGATCTTGTTGAGATGGTGCGAGGTAGCGAGCGGTTACATACGGTAATTGCGAATGAGTATGAGGGTGAGGAACATACGAGTGTTATGGCGTGTTCGATGAGTCGAGGTTTAACGGCGTTTTTTGAAGATTGGCCGTTGCCTAACTAAGATTGTCTGAGCTTGACATTTAAGGGTTTCCTGGTGTTCAGGAACTAGATCTAATAGAACATGTGATGTAGTGATAGATCAATACGAAATGCATAGAGAACTATCTAATGACCGATGCATAAGTTCTTCTTCTCACATAGATAGTATATGTGCAAAGTAGGTCCTCGCATAGAACCAAGTTCACTATCCCATCGCTACAAAGAATATCTACATATCATAGTGATAAGATGCGTAGGGAATCCTGCGAGAATCTCAACCTCCAAGCTTAGAACACGAACGTACTCGCGCCCTTAACTATGTTTCTTATGAATCTCCTCAGGATCGCTTCCCGCGAAAACTGACCTAGAAGCCCATGAAGCAGGCCAGGCAAAAGATTCTTCAATGTCATCGTGACTTTCACCAGACACGAGATGATCTACCACTGCAATGAAGATGTAGGCGCCAATTCCAGTGAAGATATGCCACCTGTTCCATTTTAAGCATAATTTTCGATGGCACGAAAGAGGGAAAGAAAGTGGTATCAAAGAAGGAAAAGACGTACCACCCGTGAAGCTGCAATAGAAAAGCCAAGGGAAGACCTATCCTCACCCTCACGCTTCTCAAAAACCCACATACCCACCCATCAATCACCCAAAGGTAGAATCCTAAGTTAAAGATCACTTATCCCGTGCGTCAATACAGACCCAAAGGAAAGGTTATGATGACAATATACCTGCTCCGAACCGTACCATCCCCCAAATCTGCTTGCGAGCCGGTGAACCTGCTAGGGTCCGAGCGTTTATCAGCTGCATCGTGCGAATCCCAATGCCGATCACCATGCCAGCAAACGATAACGAGTGCAAAAGAAGCTCATCCGTTCGGACATGATAGACCACTAGGCTCATAAGAGATGACCATAGTAAGACAGCCACCATAACCGATTGTCTGCGACTGGAATTGACAGTCAAAACCTGGTGTAGAACGGGGGTGGTCGTGAAGAGCATAGAGAGATCATCCACTGATACCCATAACATGTGATGAGGGTAAGCTAACTCGAGCCAAACACCGATGTTGAATATGAGTGTGACTTACACATTTGGGTGTGGTACTTGAGGCTAATGTGAAATGCAGCGGAGCATATTCCAACAGCCATTAAACCCCAGTAGGGGATGGCACGAAAGATATCGCAACTCGATTTTTGTCGCAGCTTGCGGATTCCATAAATCGCGTAGAATACTGCATTGCTTGTGAGGTCCTTTATTGGCAAAGGATGAAGATTAGCGTCGGCGCTTACTGTAAACAAGGTTGGTCAAACTGTTGATGAACTCGGCGATGTATCTTGTCACCGCATAATCCTGTTCCGACTCATGTGTATTAGCAGCATATAGCATATAGAAGTTCTTAATAACGTTCTAGTAGTTACCGACCTCCTCGCAAAAGCTTTCGAGATGTTAGCTCGTGGCTGGTCATAGAATAAGCAGCACAGCATACTGACTTGGATTTGGCTGTTTGCACCCCCCAGAATGCGTCAGGCGAGGTTTCCTCGAACATCTTTCTAGTACTCTAAGTGTAGAATAGTGCGTGTAGACAGAAAACAGATATACGTTGCTAAAAAGAATGAAGTCGTTAACACTAAGAGGTTCGTGGTGGCCTAGAGGACTAGGCATCAACAATACTGAGATAAGCACTAACGAGTTTCTTAATAACACCAGACTATATAGGTCAAGCATTTCCTTGCAGCCTATTCCGTCTACAATGTAGTTCAACAGGTTGAATAATATACTTATCTCTTGTCCACTCCCCATGTCAAAGGCGGACTTTGCATCGCCTTCGAGACAGAACACGTTTCTTGTCACACGATAATGCAGAATATTCCATTGCCACACAACTCCTTTCCTTTTTGAGGGGGAGACTACTGTAGCAGATCACAGAGATTAGTACTTGGGCTCTAGGAACTTCACAAGTACTAGTTACTCCTAATTCAGACTGGTTGAAGTATGCCCTAAGCTATTGGAGTACATATCCCTATGAACCTAACACTAGTCTACCTGCAGGGCTAAATCTAGAAGTACCCACTGCTTTTAGAAGCTAATTCCTTTGCCAGCAGATCCCCCGCTTCATCCCCAGCTTTGTAACCTGTAGGATGTCGGGCCTTTCCGTCCCTTGGCGGACTATCGCCTGATTAACTACATACATTGGCTTCGTATAGACATTTATAATTTCTTAAAATTATGTCTAATGAAGACTTCGCCATGGGTATATCCAACCGTCGGCGGGTCCGTTTTAGAAGTGTACTACGATCTAACTGCTCCTCGAATCCAGGACCATAGCTAAGGCGCATGCTATGGGAAAGAAAGTAAAGAAGAAAAGCCTTAGGGAAAGAAAAAGAAAGGAAAACGCGAAGCGCAGATAATTCGCGGAAGAACAGCAGGAGAGGAATACCATGACCCAACTGACACGGGGACTAGGCGGGATATGACGACTGTGGTACATTCTCAAGCTCTACCCTCAAGCTCTTCTGCCCCTATGGTTACTTCGATTGTGGATTGGCAACCCCAATAATGAAAGACTAGGCAAATTGACTTCAAAATAATATCCTTAGGGCCAAAGGCAACACAGTTCGTTACATGGATGCCATGGTTGTGATTTATTTGAGAGTCTCACCCTTCTCGCACTCATACAAAGTCAAATTATACTATTCTGTATGTATTGTAGAAAATAGAGACCTTCAGGGAATTGCTTTTCGACAAGGTTTAGTTTTCAGCAAACCGATAGTTTTAGAAATAAAAGCTACTTTCTCGCTTTAAGTCGGTGTGTATAAGGTTGAGCCATGAAGAAAGGCTACACCGGTAAATAGTTGTTAGGCAATACTTGAAAGCTAGCTACTAGGAGATAGAGCGATTCTATACAACAATTATGACTAGGAGATAGAGCGATTCTATACAACAATTATGGATAGTGAAGCCTAAAGTAGCCCTCGCTCACGGATATAGCCGGAAGATTGTGGGGCAGCTGAAGATAACTTGCATGAGATTTTCAGCTGGGATACCTCCCGCAGTTGATCGGCAGTCCAATTGAGTTACCGAAAATAAGGAGAATCGCTCGCCGTCTAGACGCCTTCATTAGAGGCACGTAAATGCTGATCATGTTGGGAAACGAAAAGAAGACGAACAGTAGGGAGTATTCTCAAGTTGGGTTCGTTGCCTCCCAGAGTCTCAGCCCTTGGAAACTGTGATCTTCTGCGTCTTTCCCCCATAGAGTTTACACTAATACAACGTTAAGTGGCACTGCAAAGCTCACATTCAGTAGTTAGCAACAACTGCATCGATTTCGCATCGATGCCTTCATGAAGCTCAGGAGCTGTTGAGTCCTAAGTCCCTCACCCTTCGGTAGAATATTCCGGCGGATGTTGGATCCCTTAGAATCGCTAAAGGCGCCTTAATTGACCTAGCGCATAATTTTCTAGTTCAGCTTGGTCAGTTTGAGCTAAGACTGTTCATGCTTTCGTATAACTGGCACAAGGCATCTGCCGAGGACATTCGATCGGCTCCCCGGCAGTGTCAGCAAAATCTATTCAGTAAAGGACACGTAAAGGCACTACAGAAGCTTAATTATGCTATGAACAAAAGCTTCCTGAACAGTCTGCAGAAGACAACTCATCCGATCATCGCTAGCCGTAAATAAAGTTGGTGCAGCCTGCGATCTCCAAAGTAGGTTATCCATGTGGAGCGATCATGAAAGGATTGGCAGTTTGTCAACCTATCTTTTGGTCAATAGAGTTTCAGATGAAAGTGAGCTTTTTCAGCTCTTGGTGGCGGTGAATGATTGTTCCTATTCTTGCCAACACGATTGGCCTGTCGACCAACTGTGGGCAGCTGAAAGCTTCAGGCGGCGTCCGTGTCCCACCTCGTGTCTGCCACGGAAGGAAAGATCTGCAGTCTACCTATACGGAGTATTTGAATAACCCCATTGCCCATAGAGCGGTCCTCATGGGAGACTACTTAAAGACGGACAAGTATTCACAAATAGGACGCAGTTTGACAATTTCCCTCCAAACGTCCTCGTCTATCTACTCTTCAAACACCACCTCTCACAATGAATATTGCCACCACTTGCAACTCTTGGTCTATTGAGCATCACAGGCTCGAAGAACAACGGCGATGGGTTACTGATCTCCACTGCAAGGCCAAGAAAGACAATGGGGAATGGATCTCTACTCAACTCCGACTGGATGACATTCTGGGGAACGATGATGGTAGGCTCATCTGCCCTCCTATCCTTAAGCAATAGTCATAATAACAACTCCACTAGGGAACTTCAAGTACAGTTTGAGGTATCCCGAAAGGAACATTTCCTCGTCAATGAGCAATCCCCGACTGGAGGTAACAGGAGACGGTCGACCGATTCTTCACGGCCGCCTTACCACCCGGGATGCTTATGCTCATGACAGAAGTCTTGATTTATCTAAAATTCTGTGGAATAAAGATGGTCGACTATCTCTCAATGGTGGGTACCTGATCCAACTTGACCACCTGCTTTAGCCAGAATGGCTGTTGACAAGTTAAACAGAGGACGTGGTTCGCGCGGAAGATGAAAGAAGAAGGGAAGAGGCGAGGCAGAAAATGGTTAGATAGTCCCTTTCGATTAATGTCTGAAGTATCAATCCCAACGTCACTAACGGTTTTTGCAGCTCGAAAAAGCGCGTCGCAACCCCAAACTGATGGAACGGTTGAGGCGCCAGGGGAAGCTTTGAGAATTGACGGGAAGGCAAGGTCATATTTGCTATACATCTGTGTCAGCAAATCTATTTCATGACGGCGTTATGGACACAGCAGCTAGTTCAAGATATTTCACAACCAATTCTGTTAGTAGCATGACTTCTCGGGTTTATAGTATGATTTTTCCAACACTAACCCGTCTCCCCACCTCACTCCTGTTCTTTACTCTAACCAGGAATTCTTATATATTCGGAATTGCTACTCAAAGCAACTATAAATGTACTGTTAAGTAGTCGACGCGAAAAGATAAGACTATTGGCGGATGATTCTACGAAGCGATTATGCCACAGGGCTGAGGACTCCACGAATGTAGCTATCATGAAGCCATTCAAGCTTAAGGTCAAAGGGCCATGTCTATGGAGTATACATAATTAGAAGACTAACCAGTACGAAATAAGTCACTGGCAATTACAATAGTAAATACCAAGCAATGCCTTTCCGCGATTGCCAAGAACTTCACTACATACTTGGATAAAAATGCTTGTATATCATGTCCTCCCTTCCCTTCCTCCGTAACGCCAAGTCCCATAACCTCGTATAAACCATCTGAAACAGGCCCCCGGTTCATTCTATTTAATCCATAGGTCTTGGCAGGAAATCTTGGCAGGAAATCTTGGCAGCTCGTGACAATGCTTCGCAATATAATTGGCTGGCTGTCATACGTTTAACTTTGCCGTGAAGGAGCCAAACTTATATCTAATGTCGTGAAGTGCCCTTTAGCCTTCAGTCTGGGATTAGAATAGATTTGACCCCTTGAACATTGTGGGTAGCCTCCAAGAAATGCTTCTCCCGGCCTCGTTTTCGCGACATATCTCTTCTCTTAGGTCGCTGAATCGGAAGTGGCAAAGACTCGTAGCGAGAAGGAACAGAAACAATGACGGACTTTCGAGTCGTATGCTTGATGTGTTTCTACGAACTTGGGACTTAGGATTCACCAGTTTTGGTGGACCTCCCGTGCACTTTCGTATCCTACATGAGAGATTCGTGCAAGGAAAAGGAGAGAAGGAAAAGTGGGTAGATGAGCAGACTGTAAGTTTATGTCCTTCTGCGTCTTGTTTCTGACCCGTACGTTCAACGGAGGACAATACAACGGAGGATAATATCAGACTGAAACACACGGCAGTATCAGGAGCTCTTTGCGATATGCCAGGGTCTTCCTGGTCCAGGAAGCACGAAGATGATTTTCTGCCTTACCCTGTTACATGCTGGGTTTATTCCAGCACTGTTAGTTTTCTTCATTTGGAGGTAAGGGGCCAATATCGGTTTCAACGAGATTATATCATATACTTACAGTCATATAGTTTACCGGGAGCGATTGGCATGTATGCTCTCTCCCTTGGTGTCCAGAAAATTGGCGATACTCTTCCTTTACCGGTGTATGCGCTTCTCTCTGGATTGAATTCCTCAACTGTTGGCATCATTGCACTTGCGGCTGTGCAGTTAGCCGAGAAAGCTATTCGCGATAGGCTAACTCGCATCTTGGTAATATTCGGTGCATGTGCTGGACTATGTTATAATTCTCTTTGGTATTTCCCACTGTTAATGGTTGTTGGAGGCCTGACGAGCATTACCTGGGATGGATGGATGAGCCAACGAATCCGGAAGATAAAGCTTGCATGGAGGAGAAGACACACGGTCCATCCCACCACTGAAACGGAGCTAGCAACTATGGAGAGTGCTCCGATGGAAGAGGGTGGACGTAACCCCGGCTCTAATCAAATTGGCGATAAACCTGGATCGCAAAACAATCCAGTCCGATCACGAAACGTTGATCCTAGGAGTGAATCGGTTCCACCGAGCTCGGCATATACTCCTTCTCATCAAGATGCAGAAGAGCATCCCTTGCCGACCCATAGTGTCCGTGTTCGAGTGGGAATTCTCATTACAGTTTGTTTCTTTGGTGAGTATCTTTCATACAGCTGGCTCCTTATACCTGATAATTGTAATTAACTCGGCTCTAGCATCCTTCATTGGCCTTCTTGTTGGTAGGAGTGTCTCCCAGCAACCGCCATTGGCACTTGACCTTTTCACCAACATGTATCTGGCTGGTACTATCATCTTCGGCGGTGGGCCAGTTGTCATTCCCCTTCTTCGCTCCTATGTCGTTGGACCTGGCTGGGTTTCTAGTCGGGATTTTCTTCTCGGACTAGCAATCATTCAAGCCTTCCCAGGTCCTAACTTCAACTTTGCTGTTTATCTTGGGGCTTTAGCCTTACAAAACTCCCAGTTTCCAACAATCTTCGGTGCCTTTCTGGGAGGACTTGGAATCTTCTTTCCTGGGATTGCATTGGCAGTTGCCGTGCAGAGCTTTTGGAGAACTCTCCGGCAGCGAAAATGGGTTGTCGATTTTCTCAGAGGTGTGAACGCAACTGCGGTCGGATTGGTATTTACTGCTGTTTATAGGCTCTGGGAGATTGGGTATCTTACTCCTGAGGCTACTAATGGGCAGAGTCTGGCAAAGGAGCCTTGGTGGGTGGTGATTGCTGTTTTGACTTACGCAGAAAGTGCATGGTTCAATGTGCCATCTGCTGCTGCGATCATTATTGGTGCTGCACTGGGCCTTTGCTGGTATGGGGTGGTGGGCTATTAGGCGCTGTGACAGCCTGTGATGGCTTGTATACTTCCCCATATTCGAAAATGGGAGTTGCTATACGGGTCTTCTGCTGACATGCTATTAGTAATATTGCTGTCTGCATCTAATACCTCTCGGTCATTTGAGTCCACCCGGAGAAACATTGTGACTCTGGGTACCTGGTTAATTAGCCTTCCACAACTCTTAATGCTACTGCCCGATTCATAGCTTAGCTTCCTATATTCACTTGATCAAATATACGCTTTCCATGGTTGTGGGAGTTGTTGACAGGCAGTTGAAATACAAGCAAAAGTGTTTTTGTCTCCTGCTGATATGGCCGCTCCTTGCCATGCCATGATTTAAATTATAGATTCCTTCTTTCAGTTGTACTGTCTACTATTTAGAGAAGCTTGGCACGTCTATATTTAAATTATTCAACGGTTTCCCCGGGAGGTTCGGATTCTATCAAAATCCAAGGACATAGCATTACTAATAGATCAAACAATGATTCATCCAGTCCGAGGATAGTCATCGAATACGAGGAAATGCTTAGGACACCGTTCGCCAATCAGAGAAGCCTTTCATAAGCGCTAATGCGTGGCGCCTGCTAGTATATCAGCATTAGAAATACGCTGCATTCAGCTATAAAATTTCCCGGCTTCCCACCGACTTTTGCTTGTTTTCGACGTTTTCCCTCTGTCATTCAATCATCTTCTCCTGACCAATCGTCGATGATGAGACACTTGTTAACCGTCAGCCTGGCTCTGGCCGCTACCGTGGGAGGCAGCCCTTCTGAGCCTATCGTTGACTTGGGATATTCGTCCTATCAAGGATACTACAACACAACGACTGGGCTTAATACCTGGAAAGGGTGCGCAGCTATATCATGCCCTATATCTACCTCCACTAAGCGTTTGTTGATTTCTCTGCGAGCAGAATTCGCTATGCGGCCCCTCCAATCAACGAGTTGCGATGGCAACCCCCTGTTGCTCCTCCTCGGAATGCCAGCCATATTCTTCCAGCTGTTGACCAGCCGCCTGTCTGCCCGCAATCCGGTGCCGCCGGGACACCGACAGTCTATGGCTTCAACTCGGGTCCAGGTGACGAGGACTGTTTGTATCTGAACGTCTATGCACCACCCGGAGCATCGGATTTGCCGGTCTTCGTCTGGATCCGTAAGATGCCACTATGCCTTTGTCAATTAGTGTAGATACAGCAATCGGTGTATTTTGCTAACTATCTCATAGATGGAGGTGGATACGGCATCTTTGGAGCTGTCTATGACCCTAGTCCACTGATGAATACCAACGACAACGGCTTTATCACGGTAGAAATCCAGTACCGTCTCGGAGCATTTGGCTTTCTGTCATCCGCAGAGGTTCGTGAAAGAGGGACTAACAATGCTGGGCTTCTGGACCAGCGGTTCGCACTGCAATGGGTTCAGCAACATATCACTAAATTTGGCGGCAACCCTAGGCGCGTCACTATCGGTGGCGAGTCAGCTGGTGCTGGAGCAGCCATGCTGCACTCACTGGCTTATGGAGGAGAAGAGTCGAATCTATTCCAGAATGTACTTACCGGGTTCTATCTTTATCCGCTCAATCACACTCTGAATCCTTTACTGACGCCAGTCACACTCAGATTATTGCAGCTAGTCCGTACTCGGTACCTATATACCCATATGATGACCCTGTACCCACCGGCTACTACGAAGAATTCGTCGAAAAGGCAGGCTGTGGCCCATCTTCGATCGCAAATGCCCGGTACAACAACAGCTTTGATTGCTTAGTAGCAGCACCAAGCGAGACGCTCCAAAACGCCAGCGGTCTAGTTTCCGAATCAGGCCTATTCGGCACGTTGGCATTTCTGCCTGTCATCGACCATGATCTAATTCGCGAGCGACCGTCGGTGCAGTTACTCTCAGGCAAAGTTAGTGGTCAGCGAATCCTTGTCGGAGTACGCTCACCCGTCTTTTGCCTTCAATCCTATGATACGCTGACAGATTGTAGAGCAATGCTAATGACGGCGTCCCCTTGAGTAATCCTAATGTGGTGACACGCGCCGCATTCAACAGTTACCTCTCGGCGACATTCCCAAGCTTCACCGAGACCGATCTAGCCTGGCTAAACCTGGTCTATGACACGGCCGATTCTCAGCCAACCGACGACAGCCCCAGATTCGACACCCTGGGCACTTCAGGTCCAACGGCAAAGAACCAGTCCGAGGTGGCGACGGGTCTACAGCAGACCGTGTTTAACATCTTTGCCGAGTCCACATTTGACTGTCCTGCACAGTGGCTCGCCGAGGCGTTTGGGGGACCTCCCCGCCAGGCCTGGAAGTACCAATACTCAGTCACACCAGCCTACCACGGCGCTGATCTGAAGGCCTATTTTCCCGCCGGAGCGTCCTGGCCCAGCAAAGGTTTCAACCACGCCTTCCAGAAGATCTGGGGCAGTTTTATTACTAATGACTCGCCTATTATTCCCCTCCAAGATGCCACCGCTAACCAGAGCCGCGCTATTGTCCCTGAAACCCCACACAGTACCCTTGACTGGCCACAGTTCCACCCATCGGCCCCTTGGCACATGGACTTAAATACCACCGGCGGCACCGTCTCCCCGGTTGTCGTCACGCCAAACTACACCTATTATATCCGGCAAGGTGACAATATTGTTAACCACTTCCGTCTAGCAAACGCCTATACCTGGGAAGGAGGACGAGGTCTAAGATGTCTATTTTGGCGCGCCGTTGCAGACCGGATTCCGCTGTAACTCCGGAAGCTCAATAAATTCCGCTTGGGGGATCCAGGTGGGACTAAAACCAGCCTGGTATAGATTTTCTCTCTAGACCCTTAGAATTAGTAATGCAACCCTGAATGATGTTACGTACCTCCGTTTAAGGGGGGGAAAGCTTAGCACCTCTAGCTTCAGGTTGTGCCACACAACCAAGACAGTAATGATTCGCGGCTATAGATATAATCCGCGCATTCACATGTCGGACCACATTTATATTTATCAACTTATCATGGACGACGGGCGGTGAGTTTCACGTTCTATTTACGTGCTTCCGTGGAGAAAAGGGAAGTTGGGTGCAGATCTATTGCAGCTGCGCGACTATAGTGGGGAATTTGCGAATAATGTTATGGAGAACGTAGATCCGGAAGATGTAACCGTTCTCCCTGTGGCGGTATAACCTATAGAATTTGTCACTTACCATATTCGAGATCGGAATGCTATAATAAGCAGGTTATGTCTCAGATTGACTCCTTAATGGATGTTGTATACCCGAGGTCTAGAACCATGGATTCTGTGGGTTAGTGAAAGATGGAGCTGGAGACAAATTGTGCTCTTGCTGTGGTATCTTGCGAGATGTCGATGGTTCTCGTGTTTGGGATCTTTGTAGGAGTGTAGTATAGTGCGATGCATTGTAGTGTAGTTTGTATGCTGCAGGTGGGCCAAGTTCTTAGCTGAAGACCCATATTTTGATATCCCTGTTGGACGGCTGAATGGATGAAGATTCAGCTGTCTAGATGGCCTTATCTGGAAGCTGATTGACCCTTCTACGCATCGGAAAGTCATCTCCTGATTACTCATATCGGCACAAAATGGACAGAAGTTTTGCTGTCCCTTTTTCCCTTTTTGTTTCTCACTGGAACCTAGTTAAGGGTATCCGTTATCGTACTCGCAGAGCCAAGATAACTTTCATAATCTCAAATTTGGGCCGGTTCAGCATATTCCCTTTTTGGTTTTTATGAGTCAAGCATTCTTCTTTTTGAGGTGGAGGGCCCTCGAATACGGGTGTAGCATGTCTAGTGTGGTCCCTTAAAACCTCTGCTGGCAAGATCGCTTAGGTCGTCGGCCAGTCGGAATGGAGTTAATTTGCCTAGAATGGCCAGTGGGTATGTTCGGGGTTCAGGTACGAGGTCCTCATGCCCTAATTGACCTACCTAGGCACCGAGTAGGTCTCTCCTGCATGTGATTCGATAGAATCCTGTCATGACCCATGGGACATTAGTCCATAATTGCCTTATTATAGTCTAGCTATAAAACTGATATCTAAGGTATCCACCAGCTAGTGCCCTATCCTAGGCAGTACTGTTCTCTTTTGTTGGCTCTCATCCAGCTTACTTGATTAGGGAGAAAGTTTCTGTCTCTTTCATATTATTAAGTAAGACATTCCGAGTTCAAACCGTGCACTAAGAACCCGGTGTCTGTGGGCACTCGGGATTTGCCCTCCGGGACGGGAGACGTTCGTAAGGTTGACACCGGTGGATGACAATGGGTATGGGGAAAGCCTCCACCTTCCGCGGTTTCCCCGATAGGTCTTATCTACCGTTCTCAGATACCTTTGAATTAATTTCCTCAAACAATGGACAGCTCGCAGCATGAAGTCAGATATGCGCATCGTCCCCACAGGGCTATCAAAGAAGGCACATCAATTCCTAACGTGGCTTATTAAAGTTAAAATAAACTCAGAGGCTATTGCCCTACTCAATGTGCCACCTCTTTGTGTTTGACACAACCTAGCCACTTAGTTTATGTCACTTAAGGTCCGCAGTATGCCAATCCCTGTATTAATCAGCATAACGGTCCCGGCTCTTATGCGTTCTTATGCAGGGACCACGCGCATCTTGTGCGATGACAAGGACCCCTGGTCGTCCTGTGCATCGTACGAGCTCGGAACTGTTCCAACAGCACGCGACAATGCATGGGTGCCGAAGGATCAGGCTCGTCAGATTCTGTCGGGATGGCCAATCCAGGATGCTATGTTATGTTGTGAATACGGGTTGAGCTGTCATTGTTTCATAGATTATTCGCGCAATCGACCCATATCGATCGCAACGGTCACTGCGATTGACTTTGGAGTGTGTTTCAGAACGATGATTCCGGTTGCCCTGATTAGACTTGTATGCTAGCCGCTTAGGTAGGCGCAAGGAAAGTTCTGTCATTGTGCGTCGAAGAAAATTCGTATAATGGATATGTCTTAAGCGAGTTTGCCTTGCGCGAATTGACCAATCTATTGCTCAACCTTTGCTATCTGTCACTTTTGATTAGCCAGGGTGTCTCCGCTGAGACCAGACAGGAAAGTAAAGAATAAGTTATATTCTTGCGGTGCTATAGTAGATCCCATTAGACATAAAACCCATGTTAGTGCAGGCACGCTAAATTGTACCACACCAGCCTTGGCCACGCGAGAAAAACCCCCGATTGCTCGAGAATTGCAGAATGTGATCACCTAAATCATCCCCGAACCAGGGTTCGCGTGGGCCCTTTGATGTCATCTCAAAGAACACTGGAGATGGTGACCTTTTCTGGAAAGGGGAGAGAAGGTCTCGTTTGTTCGGGAGGCGACATGTGGCGGCACGCTTTGATCTCCGGCAGTGATTAGGTTTTTGACATATCTTTTCCCACGTTGGCGAGAATGCTCTGTCGGAGAAATTGAATGGATGTGTACATTCTCCTTAGGGAGATTTCACCGATCGGCCGAAGATAAGGTTCAACAGTTCCTTTGGTACCATGGAATGGCATTCTGGATAGCAGGCCGAGGGTCCAAACGGCCAAACAGTCAGGGTGGAAAAAAGTCACGAGTTGCCACCTGTCAGCTGAGTCAGCGTTTGTTTGTTTGTTCTTTTTGGCTGCACACGTAATTTAGCCGGTCAAGCCCTAACGACCGAGGTTACATATATGGATATGGAGCTCGATGGTCGCATTCGTTTACCATTGTAGGCCATGGGAGATTGCTGCTAAAGTTCAATAATCTCATGGCGAAATTAACATGGACCAGCCTACTCCATACTCCATACTCTTCTCCGTATTCCGCCCGACGCTCTGAGCACTAGCCGTCTGATCTTTTCCCTCTCCTGAGTGCCGAACGGCGCTCAACGGCCACTATGACGGAGGGATCCAGAGTTCGTTTCGACACTAAGACTTGGTCTAAACTGACAGCTTTTAATTCCGACCTATCAGCTTGCTAACCTTCCGGACTTCGGGTGAGAGTGGAGTCACCGATCTCGCTATGTATGCACGGTTTCTGATTTATCGATGCAGCAGGAGTATTAGAGTGGGTGCATGAAGAAAATTTTACCAGGTTTTTTTGCCAGTCTTTCTGGACCATGCGTCAATGGTTTCCGAACACTCTCCTTTCCGGCCGAATATTGCATTTTTTTTGCTTTTTTATTTTTTTTTCTCCTGATGGGTGTGACTGAAATAGTATTAATAAATGGGCCTCCCATTAGCATGGACGATCCCCCTGGTTCTTTTCAGGAAGTTCATCCGGTAATACTGGGTCTGGATTTTGCGGATACCTCCGTTCTGCTAGATAACAACTGCCTTTTCCCTTTCATGGTCAATTTATAGGACTCACGCCCTCCGTCGATGTATCCGAGGTCCTCCGAATAATCCCTTTAGTTTCTTCGGTTTTTCAGATGAAATCACCCAATCAAGAAGCCATGGATCTAAAGTACGAATTCCCTCCGCAACAACAAGAGGGCAAAGAATGGTTTAATTTCCCTACCGATATTGAACGCTCCCTCACCTCCGTCTTTGCTCCCCGCAACATCCTCATCGTCGGCGCTGGCATCGCCGGCATCTCCTCTGCCCTCGCCCTCTCCAGAGAACTCACTCCCTTCGTCCCCGACCTCCAAATAACCATCTTCGAGCGCCATGACATCCTCTCTACCTCCGGCGGCGCCATCAACCTCACCCCCGTCGCCCAGCGCCACCTCGACCGCCTCGGCGTCCTCGACGAGCTGGACAAAATGGGCACCGAAGGCGGCACAGACGTCGAAGCCATCGAGCTCTTCTCCAGTCGTTCCGGCCGCCCACTAGGCAGCATCGATTTCACAGACCAAAAGGGGAACGGGTTCGGTGGATACAAGGGCCGCCGGGTGATGCGGATCGTCCTCTCAGTTGCCATGCTGGCCGTGGTGGAGCGGACGAAGAACATCAACGTGGTATTCGGGAAGAAACTCGTCCGCGGCGAAGAAAATGATGACGAAGCCACCCTGCATTTCCAAGACGGCACCACCGCAACCGGTGACCTAGTCCTGGGCTGCGATGGCGTGCACTCGGCGACCCGCACCCACTGGGTGTCTCCGGAACACCCATCCGAGTATACTGGCATCTCCTTCCTGCAGACCGTCATCGATGCCAAGAGTATCAAGTCTCCGATCCATTTTCGCTCCACCTCGATGAATATCTCCCGTCATGGCTCCTTACTGGCCAGCTACTGTGATCGAGAACACGATCAGATCTTCCTGGCCGCTATCGTGCAGTTCAATGAGGCCAATTTGCCCTCCTGTAAGATCGAGAACGGACAGGACTGGGTCACACAACATCGCATCAAGAATGCCTTGCATGAGGAGATGCAGGCTCGCTTCGGGAAGTCCGGAGTCCCTTGCATCCGCGAGATGACGAGTAAAGCGGGTGATTGGATGCTCTATCCCGTATACCAGGTTCGGCCGAATGCACGTTGGCATACGGATCGGGCTTTGCTGCTTGGTGATGCTGCACATGCTGTACGTTTCTCTCTCTCTCTCTCTCTCTCTCTCTCTCTACCTACCTATTCCTATTCTCCATGTATGATCATCACGGAACTAACAAAATAAAATAGATGCCCCCTCGCGACGAATCCGCCGCCTACGCCCTCGACGACGCAATCCTCTTCTCCCGCATTCTCGCCAAACACCGTCACGAACCCCTCCCCGTCGCCTTCAAAGCCTACGAAGATCTCCGTCGCAACACCGTCAACACAGCCTTCAAGGCCTCCCGTCGCATGTGGGAGAAGAACCGGGACATGGGATTCCTCGAGGGCCGGCTCAAGGAATTGACCTTCCCGCTCTACATCCGTAATCATAGACAAGAAAGAGAAGCCGCATGGGCATTCGATGCAACGCAGATCACGATCCCCATGCCTGTTGAGGGGGGTTCATTGTATTCTCATGGGAAGTCGGATACTTCATAAAATAGAGGAGTCTTGCCTTTTTTTTTTTGCACGGTTGGGTTGGGTGGCTGGTTGGTCGGGATGGATGGGTTGGATGGGTTGGATGGGTTGGATGGGCCGGTTGCATTAAATTGGAGTATTGGGTATATTATACGGGTTTTGCATAGCACTTTTTTTTTTGATGAGATATGATAGCGCTATTATTGCTGCTGTTGTTGCATTGAATGGGCTTTTTCAATAGATGGGATTTTGGTTTGTGATCGTTTGGTTGGTCTGGTTTAATGGGGTCTTTTCTAGTTAGCAAATACTAATTCCTAAAGGAGAAATACTATCTGCTTAGTCTGTTTAGAATTGATACTTACTCCACTCTTGTTGGTGCACCGTGCGCTTTTATTGCTTTAGTGTTAGTCTTGAGAGTTTGGTAAGTGAGGTGTAATGGCCTTGTGTCTACTCTGGTACTCTTGCTGTGTTGGATATATTCTGAAATGTCAGGTTAAGCCCACCGTCGAGATTGGTCGTTAGGCGGTTAAACAACAAAGTAATATCGCCACGTTGGATTAAGTATAGATACACATCTACAGATCCACTACAGTATACCATCAATCACTCAAAGCATACAATAACCGATGAACAACATTTTGCCTTGATGAGGTACCCAAACTAGATATTTCGATCCTGGCCCAGCCAAACAATCCATACTAAAAGAAAGTAATAACCACACACAATCACCCAACAATCCTCCCCAACCTATCTCCCCAGCTTCACCTCCTACATCTTATACCCTTCTTAAAAGGTCAAGGTCTGACCAGCAGTACCGACAACGGCGTCCTTAACAGCCGAAGCAGCAAGGAGGTCGTACTCGTAGGGAACGCTGGTAAGGGTACCCTCAGGAGCAGTGTTCTCGCCATCACCGAAGTCGTTGTCCCGAGCAACAGCATATCCCTCATCGGTGGAGTAGAGGGGCTTCTTGCCGCCAGACCACACGTTGCCCTCGACCAGCAGCTGGGCGCCCTGGCGGGTGTTGATGCCGTCGCTGACGTCCAGGTAGTAGTTGTTGTAGAGATGGCCGGTACCGAAGCGGAAGGAAGGACCGCGAGAGTTCAGGTTGTTCAGGTAGTTGTTGTTGACGGTGATGCGGAGGTGGCCGGTGTCTTCGTCGCCGTTGCTGTCGGAGTGGCCGTACAACATGGCCTTCCAGTGGTCGTGGACGAAGGTGTTAGAGATGGTGACGTAGTCGGCCGCGTGGGTGAGCTGTGTTTGTTCTGTTAGTTGGGTTGATCCTTTATCTGTCTTGGGGGTATATGGTTTGGGACATACATCGATCAGACCGTCGTAGTAATCCTTGTCGTGGTCACGGTCGGAGGAGACGTCACAGTGGTCGATCCAGACGTTGTTGGAGTACTCTGCTGCACGTTAGCATTGCCGCATTTCATTGAAAATGGTAGAGGGACACATACGGACACCAATGGCATCGCCGTTGTCGGCGAGGACCTTCTTGACACCCAGGTTACGGATGATGACGTTCTCCTTCTCCTTGACGAGACTGGTACAGTGTTAGGTTGGATTTCTCTCCATCAGTATCGATCGAGCGTAACATACAGGCCGAATCCCTCAAGGATGGCATTAGCGTCCTTTCCGATGATGCTGGTGTTGCTGCCAACCTTCACCTGATCAGCCGTCTCGGTGATGGTGCCATCAACGATGACGATCTTGGCATCGTCACTGGAGACAGCCTCGGTGAACTGGGCGTAGGAGGAGACGGTGGTGGTGGTACCGCCGGCACCACCAGTGGTGCCACCGTTCTGGCTGGCGTAACCGTGGGCAACCTGAGTGCAAGGTTAGATGCAGCTCTGGAGGACGATATACCGTGTATCATCAGGAGACTCACGTCAGAAACAGTAGCACGCTTGCCAATGGTCTTGGTTGGGGCAGCCAGAGCCTGTCCGGACAGGCATGCGGCCAGCGCAAGGAAGAGTTTGAAGTTAGCCATGGAGGCGGGTGATTGTGGTGAAAGAAAAGTTAAAAGAGAGTAGAAAGAATGACACAGTGAAGAGAACAGCTTTGCTGGTGAGGAAAGAAAGAAGACTGCAACTACACCGGGCGGGCAGGTCTTATATCCTCATCTGGCCCTTCAGGATTTTCAATATCATCCATCCCTATAGAGCTCGGGACAGCATATCCGAGCCATGGAAACTCAAGCTAGGACCACCACTAATTGCCATAGGTGGAACAGAGTGAAGAGATCGTCATCGTTTGCTCCCTAACACATAAACACAGGAGTGGGTAATTTCTCCGTGGGCCTGGGGTTAGATTAAACATCACGTATAGTGCCAAGCTTGGACTGCAATGAACGAGTCAGTGGCAACAACACTGGCATGACGAGACAGTTGGTTGAGGACGGCTAGCTGACGGTTAGGGCTATCCTGTACCAGTCTAAGTGATACATGGAGAGCCGCCGGTAGTCATTGGTGCGTTTCAGAAAGCAGTGCCAAGAAGTCGGAGGTTTTGCTTCTTGCTCTTGGCGCTCGGCTGCATGAAGACATGATCAATCATTCTGCACGCACATCGTGTGCTTATTAATTAGAATGAGGATTACAAGCTCAGGGTGATGATCCTCGTGATGCTTGTTCTTCAAAGATTGTCCCGTACACGGAGAGGAATTGGTATAACAGGTGGGATAATATGGAATGAGTAAATCAGCTGGCGCCCTGTAAGATGCATGAAATCAAATCCACAAATCCGAGCAAGTCCTGAGAGTGTTGATGTACAGGTACGGCACTTAGTTTGAGTTTGGGTTGTGAAAGATGACGCCGTTCCCCTTAGAGTAGTCGTTAGGACTATCACTGTTCTTTTGATACTGCCAAGAAATCTCTCGGCAGATGGATTTCCAGTCTCTCCAGGGCGCTTGGCACGTCTATATTCAACGGGTATTGTTCCACAACAAAGACAATAATAGTCTTGCTTGTTTAATATATTGCGCAATGACCCAAGAAGGACATGCAATAGGGGTCTGGATTCAGTCCAGACATGTGACATGGGTATCCCTAACTTCAGCAGTCAACCATGCACACTCTCCGCTGGACTATGCACGCACGGCTCAAATATTCCCACACCATAAGGATAACAATGGGAGCTTACCTCTTCGAGTTAGGAACCACTACGTAACCAATGTGGATGTGTTTTATGTTCCCAGAATGGTCGAGACTATGGAGTACCTTTCCCATAGTTCCCCCCGGGGCCCAGTTGCCAAGAAAGGAACATATATAATTAAAAGCCAGGAGCACTTGTTTAATTGGACTCAACATTGGCTACCAAAATTTTATTCAGTAAATGTACGAAGTATTGCATTTTGTTTGCCAAAGTGTCGTTGTTGAGGCATCGGCTGGGAAAACTTCGGCCTCAGCGATGGGGCCAAGACTCAGCCACACATGGCTTGATCGTGGTGATGATGTGATTGGCGTGATCGAGGGTCAAACATCCCCTCTTAATCTAATCCCCACTTGACATCGAGTTCACCCTTAGCACTTGCTCCGAGTATACTGAAACAGCCATGGCCGATACTTTTTCCTCTATCCCCATCGTGGACTTTCGTCGTTTGCAAGATCCGCTGACTAAAGCGGAAGCCTTGGAGCAATTGCGGGAAGCCATCTTCCAGGTTGGATTCCTGTACTTGATCAATCATGGACTAGAGGTAGCAACCATTAATCCACCTTTCTTTGATTGGGGTGCTGATATTGTATAGTCACTCGTTAAAAGAACGCACGAGAAGCTCCCGGAGCTTTTCGCACTGCCCACTGAGGTCAAGGAACGATGTAATATGATCAATTCTCCGGCGTTTGTCGGGTATACTCGTCTCGGAGCAGAGACCACTGCATCCAAGACGGATTTGCGAGAGGTAACAAAGCCTTTCCCTCCAAATGGATAAATGAATGTATAAACCACTGACCGCAGTCAAAAGCAATTCGACTTCGGTACGCCGGGTATGAAGCCTTGGACTGAAAACGATCCCTTCTGGCAGAGACTCGAGGGCGACAGCCAGGTATACTCCACAACATCCCTTTCACACCGAGCATTCTAATGATGTAGTATCCGGATCATCCCGGCGCAAAAGAACTCGTCGAAAATTACATCGAAGAGTCCGCGAAGCTATCGCAGGAATTCATGCGCTATGTGTCAGAATGTCTCTCCCTGCCCCCGACAACCTTCGAGTCATTCAAGGGCAAAATGGACCGCCTGAAGTTCATCAGGTATCCCCAGGCTGCGCCCGGCTCACAGGGGGTAGGTCCACACAAGGACTCGACGGGTCTATTCACTTTCCTCTCGCAAGACGACACGGGCGGACTCCAGGTCCTGAACAAGAACGGCGAGTGGATCGATGCCCCTCCCATTGAGGGAAGTCTGGTCGTGAATATCCAACAGGGGTTCGAGGCGATTACCGGCGGTATTTGCACTGCGACGACCCATCGGGTGATTGTATGTTGGTCCTATACAGACTTTGTATTCTGTCAGCTATCACTGACATCGACGTAGGCCCCGACGACCAAGACGCGGTATAGCATTCCGTTTTTCCTCGGCGTGCGAATGGACCTCACGCTCGACCAGCTCCGCGAATCCGCAGCACATATTGTAAAATGTATTCCTGCTTCGGATGACCGGAAGAAGCGGGCAGTCGATGTGCCCAGCGAGTTTCTCTCGCCTTTGTATTCATGTGTAAGTGTCATCTTTCGTTATTCTTTTGTGGATATGGATCTAACTAAGTTAAAACAGTTCGGAGAAGCATACCTGCGTAATCGGATTATCAGCCATCCAGACGTAGGGCAAAAATGGTATCCGGAATTGTATGAGCGGTATACTAAAGAGAAACTCACGTAGATATATATATATTCATGTTTATAACCTATACTGAGTAACCCTGGTAGTTCAACCCTGCAAACACGAGTCAGAACCCCGCCACCAAATATATATCTCTAAAATATATACAAACCCTTGTATGAAAACGACACAAGAGTCCAAATCGAACGTTAACAAAATAAACACCCACATCCAATGCCAAGAACTAGTGTAGAGTGAATGTAACAGCAGCAATTCGTATTGATAATAATCACTAAGCGATTGAATCGATCGACCCCACATGTGATTTATTGGGCGGACGAACCCGACAACCAACGAACTCAACCAAAACACACAATCATCAAAACAACCACCATGACTTCCATCCCGGACTCGACTCTCCGCACCCTCGTGGACAATCTCAAATCCTCGGAGATCTTCACCCCCTCATCTGAAGGCTACCAGGCCAGCATCCGACGATGGTCGGAAACTGGAGTTAAACAAGCCGTATGGGCCTTTCCCCGTTTCCCCACATCTGTTTCCTTGGTAGAGAAAGTGGTGCTGAGTGAACCGTGCAGGGTGTTGTGGTGATGCCCACTGAGACTGAGGATGTTCGTACCGCGCTTCTCTGGGCTCAAGAGCATAATATCGACCTCGCCGTTAAGGGAGGTGGTCATTCCGTCGCGGGCACGAGTTCTAGCGAGGGCGGATTGGTAATCGATCTGTCGCGCATGAACAAGGTTACCGCGGACACGGAGAAGAAGACGTTGACCGTCCAGGGTGGCGCCGTGTGGAAGGATGTCGATGAAGCGGGCGCTGAGTATGGACTCGCTGCCGTCGGTGGTACAGTCAACCACACCGGAGTCGGTGGATTGACACTCGGTGGAGGATACGGCTGGCTGAGCGGTCAGTACGGACTTACCATCGACAACCTCCTGGCTGCGACGGTGGTGCTCGCAGACGGTCAAGTAGTCACAGCCTCTATTACCGAGAACTCCGACCTCTTCTGGGGTCTGCGGGGCGCAGGATACAATTTCGGAGTGGTTGTCGACTTCACCTTCCAAGCTTATGAGCAGAAGACACCCGTCTATGCAGGAATCATCGCCTTCACACCAGACAAGCTCGAGTCGGTCGTCGAGCAGATGAACTTGCTCTTTGAAAACCCCGACCCTCGATCCGGTGCGATGATCATCTTCGCCCAGCCCCCGGGTGCCCCTACAATCATGGTCAACGTCCTGGTCTTCTACAACGGTACCAACGAGGAAGGCTCCAAGCGTTACGCCGGCTTCCTTGCCCTCGAGCCCGTAGTCAACATGATCGAGGTCATCCCGTACTCCTTGCTTAACTCGCTCCAGAACCCGATGGCCACTTACGGCGATCGCAAGTCCTTCAAGGGTCTTTTCTATCGCACACCCATGGATGCTCAATTCCTGCGTTCCATGCTCGATGAACTAAATGCTAAGGCTCAGGAGCACCCCGACATGATCCCGGCCATGCTGCTCGAGTGCTACGATATGAGGAAGACCTGTAGTGTGCCGCTGGATGCGACCGCCTTCGCGAATCGGAGTCTTACGCAGAACGGGCTGCTCAACCTGCGCTGGACGGATCAGTCCAAGGACGCCGAATATCGGGCCTGGGCGCGCGAAGTCCAAGCTAAGTTCAAGGCGCATTTTGAGTCACAGCTTAACGGAGAGGAGACGGCCGATGTGCCCCAGTATATCAACTACGCCGAGCGTGAGTTCATGCCCGAGAATCAATTGGAAAATGAAGTAAACTAAC
Organism: Aspergillus novoparasiticus; assembly: GCA_009176405.1. Taxonomy (NCBI): domain Eukaryota; kingdom Fungi; phylum Ascomycota; class Eurotiomycetes; order Eurotiales; family Aspergillaceae; genus Aspergillus; species Aspergillus novoparasiticus. The sequence continues at coordinate 123,059 of ML733446.1, read as the reverse complement.
AACAAACAGCCGGAGACGCCGTCGTGAACAACATTTACGGAAGTAATCTGGAACGCCTGAAGGACGTGAAGGCGAAATACGACCCGAAGAATGTATTCCACAAGATGCATCCCGTTTCCCGGGCTTAGTCTATCCAAGAAAATAAAGCGTCCAGCTGCCAGCACCCAGTTATGAACTAGTACATTAGTGGAATCCTTTCTATGCAATCTACGACGAGCCGGAAACATGGATAAGGCAAACGAACGGACCCGTGAGATCTCGTATTCGCGATAAGCCTGTAGATTAAATTATGCATGATCTTACCATGAGGAATAGGACCCGTGTCTAGTGCTCGCACTCCCATTCGTGGAAATTTCTTCAACCTAACAGAATGTCATGTAATTTTCCACATTTGGTATCGTGTAGTATCGGTAACCGACACCTGGATTAATCTAATTTGTCGCGGCGATACCGCGATCTACAGCTTTGGAGGCAAAATAGCATACTTGACGCTCTTGACGGATGTCCATCCCTCCAGCGCCTCCTCACCCATGTCTCGCCCGAAACCGCTCTCCTTGACACCTCCGAAAGGTGCATTGGGGCTAAGCATCGCCCAGGCGTTCACAGTAACCTGGCCAGACTCGAGGGCGGCCGTCACACGGTGGGCACGGCTAATATCGTTGGTGAAAACGGCCGCGCTAAGGCCATGCAGGGTATCGTTCGCTTTGGCGATAACCTCAGCCTCCGTCTCGAAAGGCGCAATGCTCTGCTCCAGTTAGCAATCTCGATTCTGCCAAGCAATCTAACCAAAGTGAGACACATACCGCGACAGGTCCGAAGATCTCCTCCTTCATGATTGTCGCGTTCTCAGAGACATCGGCAAATGCGGTGTTCTCAACAAAGTAACCCTTATCGCCGACCTTCTCACCTCCGAAGAGGAGTCGGGCCCCACATTGCTTACCCTGCTCGATATACGACAGGATCTTGTTATGCTGTGCCGCGCTAACAATCGGTCCCTTGGTAGTGGCAGGGTCAAGGGGGTTGCCAATGACCGACGGACTACCTTCGGCCATCTTCTTATAAGCCTCTAGGAACTTCTCGTAGATACTCTTCTGGACGTAGATTCGCGAGCCAGCCGCACAGATCTGTCCATTGTTGGCCGTAATACCGATCCTGGTCCACAGGACCGCATTATCCAGGTCACAGTCATCGAAAACAATCGACGGACCTTTGCCGCCGAGCTCGAGGTTCACCCGCTTGAGGTTCGTCGAAGCTGCAGTCTTCAGAATTTGTCGGCCCGTCGCGCTGGATCCCGTGAACGAGATCTTCCGCACCGTCATGTGCTCTGCCAAAGCCCTGCCGGCCGATGTGCCGTCGCCAGAAATAATGTTCACCACACCTGCAGGGAAACCAGCTTCCTGGATAAGCAGGGCAAGCTTCTGGGCGTAGAGCGGAGATAGTTCGGATGGTTTAATAATAAGCGAGTTACCGGCTGCAAGCGCCGGAGCTAGCTTCCAGATAGTGATCATCCTGTACACCAATTAGCACCGGGTAACCGGTATCGTAGCACGCCGTAGACTACCACCGCGGATAGTTGGATGAACATACAAGGGCGCATTCCAGGGTACAATGGCTCCACAGACACCCAACGGCTCCCGATACGTGAAGGCGACGCCGCCCTCCATGGCAAGGGTCTTTCCATCGATCTTATCAGCCCAACCGGCGTAATACCGGAGGTTGCCAACCGCCTGGGGGATGTTCATGCCCTTGCTGTCGGTATAGAGGACACCGGCATCGACGGCCTCGAGGGATGCGAAGTCATCTGCATCTCGCTCGATTAGGTCGGCCAGCTTCAGGAGAAGCCTCGCGCGGGCCGGGCCGGGGGTATTCTTCCACACATTGAAGCCAATCGTAGCGGATTCGACAGCCTTGTTGACATCTTCGGGAGAAGCGGCAGAAATGGTTCCGAGGGATTCGCCGGTGGAAGGATTCTCGACGGTCAGGGTCTGGGATGTAGTGGAAGGAACGAATTCGTTGTGAATGAAGAGGCCCGTTGGGACTAGTTTCCCGATATTATTTTCTTAGTCAATGATTCCTTGCAGAGGATAGTAGTTTGAAACCATGCATCATATAGCATGATTCATATTACATGATCATAATTGAAGATAGAGGGGTAACTTTAACACATACCTTGAATCTGGCGCCCAGCGGCACCGGTCACAGTGATTGAAGCCATATTTGTTTGAAAAAAAATGAATCACACACACAAAACGTTTGTGTTTTTAAATCCCACCATCAGACCACCTATATAGAGTGGGTTTTATAGGCGACCACGTCACAGCATATCCCCTTTCTCTATAGGGGTGCGCGGACCGTTCCGCTGTCCAATTCCGAAGTGATTCCGACCGGTCAATTTTGATCGGCAGTACTAGAACGTTGGCAACAGCGCCATTCGACAGTCCGCCGTTTGATTCGGATGGAGGGGCCGCGTTTCAACTATTCAACTGATAAGACTCAATGGACTATATGGAGTCATTTCGCATACCTGTTTCCCGTCTGGGTAAGGTAACCCATTAAAGGGGCGATGGGATATGTTATTCGTTCTATTGTTAGAGTCGGGATTTAGGGTTATTAAGGTGGGGCGTGTTTGGTGAATAAAATTGGATATGGACGGGACTTGGGAGATGAGGGTATGGTAGATCCTACTGAATTAGGAAAGAGGGACAGCTATCACGGATGGGATTCTGGAATTGGGGAAATTGCTCTTCTTGTTCTTTTTTCCCTCGTTGTTGGGAGCGGCCAGAATGAGGGTTAGGATTTAGAGGTTTGAAAAAATTGACGACGTCTAGGATACACCGCACGTGCCACCAACGCCCTCAGAAATCCAAGTCAGGTGCTCCCACAGTCACATCCAGCCTTCAAACCTTTACCTTCCTTTGCACTCTTGATTATCTTAAGCTAAACTCTATTTTAAAGTTATCATAGTAAACAGGAAATGTCAAGTACGCTATCACACATGTGTCACCTCAGAAAAGGGCGCAGCAACAACAATAACTGCAGAAACACAACTTCTTCATCCCCCAAAGAGGAATGAGGAAAACCTATAATGAGGGCTATGTCAATTTCCTAAAAAGGGAATAAGGCCAGCCGGTGTCTCTTGTAACTCCCACATACGGGAAAAACCCTCTTTATAGTGTATGAGCGAATAAGACTGTCAGCCACTGCTTCAAACCAGCAGCCGGGTGGATATGCACATAGTGTCACCTCTCAGCCATCAACCACAGAACAGTTTTGTCCTATAACCTCGTTTAAGTGGTAGTAACCCAGCCAGCCATCGTAAGCCAGGGTGCCAAATACGCAAGGGACGCCGTGCTTTCTTACAGTAAGCAGAAGCAGTTGCATCCGAATACTAGTCTAGATGTATGGGGTACAGGGTCGGTAGGATATCGGTAATATTTCACATAGTTTTATCGAAGGGAGGATATATATTTTTTCACAGTAGAGTAGCATTGAAAACTGCTGATCCCGCCCGGAAAATGTATACATTAAACAGGTCATCGATGGATCTGGATCCTAGACCGTTGATGCATCGGGACGGTAGCGTGTCAGACTAAGATGATAATCATTTTCAATGATTATCGCTAATAGATTGATGATCTACGTATCGTGTACTTTTTGTAGTACCTACAACACGGGTATGGTTGCATCATACTCTGCTCGTCGGGATGTTTCAGCCAGCCTTATGACTTCAATACTACCCTAAAGATGATCTTATCTATTCAGGTAAGCTGAGACATATCGGCAAAAGCCGAAGCGCTAAGCTTGTACGCGTAAACGTCGACTATTCTGTTTCTATTAAGACCTATTGTCGCTATTTGAATCTCCCTGTGGGGTTTACACGGGGATATTCGGTGTCCGGTCTCCGAAATCGTCAGTATTGTCGCCTGTCGTAGATCAATAGTTATAATATAGAGTGCTATCAATAGTTCGGCCGAGTTCGGCCGAACGGAGAATGTAGAGTTGTAGACAATTCTGGTAATTTGACACTTGGGTATGAACAGAAAGACACTTTAGCCGACAAGCATCTAGTCATTTGACATCTTCTATCGCTAACCTAGTATAGACCACTGGTCGGGCTGTAGACCCTCTATACACATAATGTCAAGTTGACAAGTCCAGTTCCTCCTTCCAGAACATCCATGCACTTGCAATGCCAAGCTTAATACCTGCTGCAATCCACAGAGCAGCGTAGATATCTCCCGTGCCCTTGGTTATCCAACCACCTGCAATGGCTCCAACAAGAGTGAGCACAAAAGCAACAACCCTGCGATCCCGCTTCTCGTTCCGCAGAAGGAAGAGCTTCGGGTCAGACATCAGGTCACAGAGGAGGCTTGTAATCACGACAGTCGGGATCTCGTTATACCCAAGAGCTCGACTGGCAACTATTTGCCCTGCAGATTGGATACTAAGGAGTACGATGGGTACTTCCTGGGTCCAATCTGGCTCTGCGGTGCTCACATCGTGCAGAGGAAGCCCCGAAATGACGCCACTCTGCACAAGACACGCCGTGAGAATCAGCATAATCACTTGTAGGCAGAATGAGAGAATCAGTGTCCCCCTTTTCTTTGCACCAAACAGACGGTTCAGGCGGGCGAAGATGAATGAGCCTATGATAAAGCAACCGATTGAAGTGAGGGAGCGAGCCCAGCCGTACGGCCGGGGGTTCTGGTTGGAGGCTCCTAGACCGACGAAGATAGTATTGCCTATAATTTGTCAGTAACTGTGTAGAAAATTGGGATCCGAGTAGCCGCTGACCAGTCTGCATGGACACGAATGTATTGTACGCTATTCCTATCAGTACAGTTCCGCGTATAGGGCATGAGTGGCCACTAACCGTTATAGAGCGTGCTGTCGACAAGGCCCGAACAAAGGCAACATGCGAAGAGTAGAACATCGGCATGCTTTGGTTGTACCTCTGCCTTGAAAAAGGTCAGACGCTCTTTCCTCTGGCTGTCATACATAGCTTGATGGATGCGTGAGGAAAAAGTCACAATGGGTGTGAAGAGTGGGAGGGGGAGGGGGTCTCAGTGAAGAAACACAACAGTGGCCAAGGAGCCGGGTAAATTGACCGACGACCTCCTCATGATAAGCACTCGCAGATCATGGCAAGTCCGACTCGGGGCCAAGTAATAACGAACAGTGGAGGTTTGTCCGTGTGGTATTCGGGTGATACGCTGGAAGTTTCGACAAGCGAGAGACCAATCGGAGTAGTCGCAGGCGCTATCATTCATGTAGGATGCCGTCCGCCAGCCCTCATGTCTCCTCATACCGAGCGCCGAGACCAGCTCTAGTTATTATGCCGAGACTCGGGGTCATCACGCCAAGACGCTTGGCCGTGAGGAGGGAGATTTTTCCGCGGGCGTCCGATGCGGAAGGACCCGAAGATGGAGCGTGGGAACTTCGAATCATAGGAGCAAGGACCCTGAACCCTTGAGATGCCGAGTGGACTTGATCGACGCTCAGATGACTCCTCACTTCCTCATTCCATCCTTTCTTTGCGCAACACTCTGACAAGAGCCACTCATCCCCGATCATCACGGTTCGATCTGCAATTAATACCGCGGAGAGATTGATGCTAGAGTGGCCAAGAACCACACGCTCCGAATACGGTGTTCTCATCTCAACGCTATTGCAGGCCCCCTGCCTCTGCTCTAATACTCTGACCATGGCCGCTGGTATCATTCAGTACTCGGTACGAGAGGAACATGATCCGCAGCTGCGCCACTGCTCGTCGGACTGTTGATCAGCGCCAGATTAATAAAGCCAAGCGTAAATTAGAAGATATGTTGCACAAATCAACATCTGACATGCAGGCTCCTCAACAAATCCGGCCAGCAAGTTGCTCTAGCACTTTTTGACGAACGAGAGACCTAGTTAAGAGCTTGGCAGTGGATTCTTCAGAACCACAATCACCATTGTATGGCTAATTTACCAAACTCTCTTACGCCAGCGGTCAGGGAAGTGCGTCAAATGGCTGGCTATATGCACATGCTATCAATTAATATGTCTGATATTAATTAGCCTAATTGTTCGGACAGATAACCACCGGATCCAGGCCTTCAGGGCTGACACTTCTGGTCTGTCACAGGCCTATACTGTACCACATAACTGATCCTCGGAGTCGCAAGGAGGACAGCAGCCAAGAGCACTTAGTACCCTCAATTAATAACGAGGGAAGTATTCTGCATTCGTATTGACTGGCTATTCAGCTGGCCAAGTCCTTATGTTGCATATCAGAACGAGGGTGTCAGCGCTAACCGATGAACAAATGGAGGAACTTCAGATACCGGCTGGTCGTCCGACGGATGGTTATTTTCCCGGAGTTGCAGGCATTGAAGGACAGAGCTGGGATATATAAAGGGCCTCATTTCCAGTGTAGAGGTGCTATCTTTCAGAACTCATCATCATCATCATCATCATCATCATCATCATCATCACTCCCATCATCATTATCTGTTTTCAAAATCAATCACAATGAAGGTCGGAGATTCCTCCTCGTCTAACCTGGCTATCACCATCACCGTCGAGAAAGATGGCTTCTATGAAGTTAACGGTACCAGGCAGGAGCCCACTGTTTCCCTGTATATGACAGCCGGAGCGTCTAAGCTGCGCCGCATGTTGAGGGAAACAGACGATTTGATCGTCTGCCCTGGTGTGTACGATGGTATATCTGCTCGAATTGCCATGGGGCTCGGCTTCAAGGCAATGTACATGGTACGGCTTGATCATACAGTGTTCCATATCAATGCTAACCATTTAGACCGGCGCTGGAACTACCGCCTCAAGGCTCGGTATGGCAGATCTTGGACTAGCCCAACTGTATGATATGCGGACCAATGCCGAGATGATTGCCAACCTGGACCCATTTGGACCCCCATTGATCGCTGACATGGATACTGGGTATGGTGGTATGTTGTTCCCTTATCCCCCAGTGATTGTTAGATTCCTGATGTAGTCCAGGTCCTTTGATGGTGTCGAAATCTGTTCAGCAGTACATTCAGGCCGGTGTTGCTGGCTTCCACATTGAAGACCAAATTCAAAACAAACGTTGTGGTCATCTAGCTGGAAAGAAGGTCGTCGACCTAGAAGAATATCTCACTCGCATCCGCGCTGCCAAGTTGACCAAGGATAGACTACGCTCGGATATCGTTCTGATTGCCCGCACTGACGCTTTACAACAGCATGGGTATGACGAATGTATCCGACGTCTAAAGGCAGCGCGTGACCTTGGTGCAGATGTTGGACTGTTGGAAGGCTTCACCTCCAAAGAGATGGCAAGACAGGCCGTGCAGGATCTGGCGCCATGGCCTTTGCTCTTGAACATGGTAGAGAATGGTGCTGGCCCCATCATCACCACAAAGGAAGCACAGGAGATGGGCTTCCGCATTATGATCTTTTCCTTCGCCTGCTTCGCACCAGCGTATCTGGGCATTAAGGCTGCGCTGGAAAGACTGAAGAATGAAGGAGTTGTTGGAATCCCGGATGGCTTGGGGCCGAAGAAGCTATTCGAGGTATGTGGATTGATGGATTCCATGAAAATTGATACGGAGGCCGGCGGTAGCGGGTTTACCAACGGTGTTTGATTTTCATTTCTGTTCTTTGTGACTTGATTATGCGATTCTGACTGCGTACGTCGTTTGCCTGTGATCTACTTTGTGTCTATTTTCTATCTGTTTTCGCCTGATACAAGTTTTAGATGTCTTTCGATAAGACTTTTACTCAATGAGATTAACTTTCAGTGACAGCCTTCTCACGTGGTCTGAAAATGGGACCGTGTTCATGACCCCTAATAACTTCCTAGGTTAAAAGCTGTTTGGAGAGAAGGTGCTATGGTCTTTCCTAGTCTCGGTATTAACATCCATAGCTCTACTTAAGGTAGCCTACTCTATCTTTCGGCTCATGGATATGGCCATTATCATAGTATGATTATGCATTTTTCACTAATACATACCATACATTTATAAGATCTTAGAAAAGTGAGAACACTACACTACAGACTATCTACGCATGGAATCATCTCCTTGCAAATCTACCATTTCTAGAGTTGTGTAGGTCCATTAATTTCATTCTGAACAGCGTCTTAGGTTGGTTGGTTTAATGAGCTAGTAGGTCACTGGCGTTTAGCACAAGGTAGCCCACTCGCCGATATATTATTGAGCTGGGCGGCACACCAAATATAAGTCAAGTAACAGCTGAATATGAATAGTTATGAGCTCAATTGGTAGAAAGCAATAGTCGATCCTAGCGTCCGACAAGCAAAGGAATGGCCTAATTATTCACGTCATGGCTACATGAGAACGCCGTTTCTTCATCAAAAGGGACCTCATCAGCCCCGCTCACCTCTTATGCGGACATGATCACGGAAGATGCGGGAGATTGGTCCTCGTTATGGGCTTCTCTTGTCCACACAACCTCCCGGTCCACAACAAATGTCTCACTCGGGGCACACTTTCCGAGGCCCGGCAAAAGGCTAAGCTGCACGGAAAACATTCGCCTTGGAAGACCGCAATACATTGCATCTGTTGTGTATTGTACCTCTCGCCAGGACTGGTGCTGAAGAAGAAATAGCAATTCTCCTGTCTTTCTAAGCGTTGCTCAAACTCGATGCATTGCTCGACCAGTCGACGCAATTTGCGAACTCTTCCTTCCTTTTTCGAAGTGGCAAATTTAGAGAAGGCCAATTCAACTGTTTCACAAAGACTGTTGCACGTTGCCTGTAGATACTCGGTGCTTAGAGACTGAATAGCTATGCTGGTTGCAGATCGCCAGTTACCTGCAACAGACTCTGGGCCTACGACATTCTTGTCAGCCAGGATAATAAAAGGTTGGAAAATGGCACAACGGTAGACTTCTCCCTTATACGTGTATACACAGCTTTCCAATCTTCTTCCATTTGACCGCTTCGAGTTCCGATAGTAAACCGATTAAATATGTAATACTGGATATGCCAGCTGACAGCAGCCCGAATCAGTGCCCGTCGCTGATGAGCATTCTGCGGCTCATGAAGTCTTGGAAAAGTTCTCATTTCCATACTTAGTGAAGCAGCTGTCAGGCCATCTAATCGACCTTCATCCCGGAACTGTGAATTCACACAAGTGTCCAAGGAATACCTGAGTCGGTTCATGGTACGCCTGGCGTAGTCGTCATTCAACGGATCAGGCTGAAAAACCAAGGAGTTCACTCGTTCTGACAGTAGATGGATATCGTTGTTCTTCTTTGCGATCTCCATTTCCATCCTCTGTTGTTTTTCTATTACTAGCTCTTGCAAGTGTCGATATCGTATTGCGTAAAGACTGCGAGCCCACCTTACCTCGAAGAGGTGACTCAAGGTACTGGTATGTGTTGTGAATTCCTGACGGTCGCTTAGTGGTCGACTAATCTTCATAGGGGCTGGCTGTGGATCGATGTTGCCAGACGCAAAATTCATGGCCTTCCTGCAGAAGCTATTGGGCGACTCCAATTACAAGCAGATTCCCAGCGTATCTATAGATGCTGCGATGAATTGTTGGCAAGAAACTGTCAAGCCTAATTTCTTGTTTGACGAGGATGACGACGAGTTCCAGGAGCTCGGCACCTCATCCCATTGCCTGGTGTGGAGGATAAACCATCTATAGGCCTCCAAGGTGGCTTCCTTGCCCTCGACAGGTTAGTACTGGGCTCAATGTACCGGAGTTACTCCATTGCTAAGAATATGATTGTTAGAGCTACAATGAAAGGGATATTTGAGTCTGTGGTAGAGCAAGTGGTATCCCTTGTGCAGTTTCAAGTGCGTGCTATCGCGCGCTCTGGAACGAAAGCAAAGGTACTCGCTACTTTATCCTCAAAACCGGCTAGCAACACCCACTGACCCGGCAGGCGATTATGCTTGTTGGTGGCTTTGGGGAGTCGGAGTATCTCTTGCGTAGGTCAATTCACTCAGTGTTACGCGTGTGAAGACTATGTACTGATTCAATCTCCATAATTCAATCTACAGATGGTCAGCGGTTGTTCGGTAAGTCGCCCGCGCAGCTATGATTGTGCATCGTGATGCTAAAACTGCCGTCATAAGCGGTGCCGTACAACGAGGCTTAGATGGGAATCGAGTTGGGAAGCGTATTCCACGATGCTACTACGGAACAGCTCACGCGGCATAATATGACCCTTCTCGCCACAAGCCCTCTGAAGCAATCTGGTCGGATCTCGAAGAGGCTTACCAGGTAAATTACCGGATGACATGGTACATCAGGAAGGTGCTTAGCTTTACAACTCTTGCTGCTAGGTTGAAGCAACATCTAACATTGATGCATGGGTAGGACGGTGCAATATTCGAAAATAAGCCAATAGAACTCCGATTACTGCAATTCGCTCGCCTATATGCAGATATAAGGAATTCCATACACTTGATGGTCTGTTACTCTGACACAGCGCCAGATAAGGCCACTGAAGGTTAGCAAAACGATTTTTACACTGATGTCAGGGGTATAGGAGGCTGATCTTGGACGAAAGATGTATTCAAGCTGTGCACTATTGAATTCGATCTCAACGGTATTCCACCTGTGCTTTTCAAGACGAAAAAAGACTCCAAAGGCGTGGAGTACTACAGAATTGAGATAGTTGCGAGGCTCACGCCGACATCTGCGTCACTTTTGTTTGAAATGGAGTTCGAAGGTGTGCCCTATGGGTCGATAACGGCCAAGTATTGAGTTATGGCCGTGACGCTATGTATTCCTTGGTTCCACTGCTTTTGGCTTTTGTTTTTAGTCGTAATGCTTATGCAGTCTCTAGTTTAACAGCTTTAAATACGCTTGCTATTTTCAGGTAGCTTTTCCCTCTCCCTCTCTTCCTATAGGGCTTCTATTCTTCCTTTGGTCATGCTGTTTGTCTCCTATACTATGATGTTGACGCTGCCTAGTTAGGCCTAGCGTTGTTGTTCTTCCTAAGCGATCTCCTCTACATAGTCACCGAGGAAAGATTCAAGCAACTCAATGAACCGAAAATTTTTCCCTTTCAACATGTAATCGACACGAAACCCACATTAGTGACGACTTTTATCCTATACCTTTCATGCGACTATCTGTAGTTCAGTTCATAATTAAATTCTTGTAATTTCTATAACTTAGGTGTTAACCTTTGCGTGAAAAAATATACATGAATCGAAGTCTTATTCTGTCCTCAGGACATGAAGCTTTGGAAATGCCCACTTAAGACCACTGCCCTTCTCCCATAACTAGATATAAGGAATCCTTCAAGTGTTGTAAGAAAAAAGCTCTCAGCCCGCTATATGTCCCCGGAACCACGATAGTCTTCATCTGCAGTAACCCGCTGCCCTAGTATAACAACCACGACCGCTATCAGCGCTACATCCACCCCAGGCGCAACTCTCACTTCCCACTTCGGTCGATATCGAGACGAAGGCTGCGGCCCTTCAGCAAGCTCCGCAGGGTTCGTTACTCGACGAATATGCGCGATGATTCGGTCCCCAAGCACCAATACCTGGGTATGATAGTATGGATCTTCATCGCGGACCTCGAGCATCATCTCATCGGAATCGGGTAGATAAACACCATTGTCACCATTGTCATCGATCTTCCCCTTCCCCTTCTCTTTCTTAGAATCCCTCGGTCTCCGCTGCTCAGACAGGACAGCATTCCGAAACCTGATAACCGCCTTCGGCGCCCGAACCGCAACCCTCAACTTCGCAGACAATATAACATGTTCCATCTGTCCCGGTAGCCTCAACTCCAAACACGACGAATTATACCACCGACACCGTAGCTCGAAAAGCGGTAATCCAGACCGATCATGGAAAACTCGTCGTTGACCAATACTCCACGGATACCCCTGCACCGAAAAGATCGTCTGCCCCTCATATTCAACGCTGTAATCCAACGAATGCCACGGCTCGGGGCGATTCTTCACCATCAAGAGTAGTTCGGAACGTGATACGCTCTCGGGTCGAAGCGCAATGGGTCTCGGTGGTGGACTTAGACGATAATGTGGGGTTGTGTCGTTGTCCTCCATTTCTCTCTCTGTGTGTATTATTATGTAGGATATGTGCGAATGCAATGAGCAAGGTAACGGTAATAGGTAGTATCGGGTGCCATTTTCCAAATGTCCAGGCTCGCAAATTGTGCCATTTTTCCAGGTAATATCTCTCTTATCTTGTACCCCCTTTTCACTCTTGTGTATGGGATTATTTGATGACCCTCCTTATAAGGCGTATATGCGTTTCTGCCTCGCACATGCCGTGTCAGTGACGGCTGTTGGTCCTGTTGGTTTTTGGAGATCCGTGATTGGCCCGCTCGCTTCGAACGGTGGATTTGCGTTCCACTGGATGGCTTTCGGGATGAAGATTAGCTTGGCCTTAGGGAGCTTAGGGAGCCGTCATTCTCGAATCAGGGATTTCGGATTGGTTGGTGGGCCTTTTTGACTGCTGCGCTTTTACTTGATATGGTAATTCGTCTGTTTCTCACCTTTTGCTAGTCTTCACCCCAGAACGGACAAAGAAGGATGATGGGCTTAGTTGGTATTTGTGATAATGTCTCCCTTGATAGGTAGGACTCCTCGTGTTTAGGCCCTTGGGCTTCTTTGACAACCTGTCAGTGGGGTCCGGCGTGCTACGGGTGAGGCGTTGCGGGATCATGCGCTGTCAGCAGCCGTTGGGATCCGGGTCGTGGGGGCTTGGGGCCTTGAGTTTTGCTTTGTTAGCCTAAGGTGCGTTTTGTCCGATTTTGAGGCGTGTTGTAGGGCCTTATGGTTGATGATGCTATTCATAGAGAAGGGGCGGTATAAGCGGATTGCGTTGTGTTTTCCTCTTTTCTTTACTTCTATTTCTATCTTCTTGTGCTTTAATACTCACTGTTACGAATAGAGACTCCCTAACAGTGGCTATGCTGTTCTACCTTCTGTATTAATGTTACATATGCAAGGCTAAGGATTGGAAACCTGGCTGTCACTATGACATGTCACACGCAGGGCCCTGCCTCGGCGATGTTTTAGCTCGTTGGATTAAAACAGCTACAGGTTCAAGGAGTAGTTTACTCGAATAACGTGCCTTTAATTTGATCATTGATATTGGCATTATGCATACCCCTAACCTGTCATCAAGAAAGATCACGAGACCAGATACAACCCTTGACAGGGATCCATCCCTACCCAGCAAGCAAACTCACCAATACGTCGCCCATTCACTCTCCCCTTTAACCACCTTCACAAACTCCTCCGCAATAAACTTATCCGTGGTTTGAGATGGATGCAACTCATCAAACCACATGAAGTTCTCCTCGTCCTGTAACCGAACACAATCCTCGCCCTCGGCTGTGCAATGCTTCACGAACCCGGTTACATTGGCACCGACGTCTCCGAACCAATCATCTGGGTTATAGTAGATATCGGATAACTACCAAGTATCAGTATCCCCTTCTCAATTACACATCACAAGGAAATAAAGAGTCAAAGGATGGAAGGAAAAGAAATACTCACCAACCCATACATATCCATAACGGCAACCCCAGCCCCAGGATACCTATCAGCAACCTTAACCTCAAAAGGCGTTCTATACCGAAACACCTCATTAACATTGACCACCTGCTCCCACATCCGATAGCTAATCAAAGTCTGGTTACTAGGTTTATCAGGCCACCACGAGACAGTCTTCGTGCCCCCATCTTCCAGCAAAGCATACTGCGGCGTCAACTGCAACGGGGCCAGATTCATCAACACGAAGTACCGGCCTCCGCTCTCATAAATCCGATCCAGGGACTCATAGACACACTCTATGTAATCTGGGATGACCTTCCCCTGGACCTGGGAATCAGTTAGAAAGGCGTAATTGCCTAGATCGTTTGTCCCGATCCAGATTGCGTAGACCGTTTCGTCGGCCGGGATGTCGAGGAATTTGTTCCCCTGGGAGTCTACGTATTGGGTGTCTGCGAGGAAGGCCGGGATCTCGTATTCCAGAACAGATGGGTAAGACATGTTCAGGCCGGACATTGTCCGGGGGGTGATTTTGTTAGAGCATGCGCCTCCGCTCACGGCGTAGTTGTGTCGTGTTGCGTTTGTGGCTGCTGCCACGTAGTGGCCCCATATGTAGCCGCCTGAGGCGGAGGAATTGGTCTGGTATGGGTTAGATTGGGTTTCTAGAAGCTGGGTTTGAGCTGTGATAGGTTTTGTGTATGTACCTCGGGTTGCTTCCAGCCTACTGGTGGTGCTGATCCGTTGTGGGCGTAGAAGTAGGATGCTCGTGTGTCGTCTGTGTAGCTGTCGCCGAATGTGACGAGGTTATTGAATTCTCGTAGGCCCCATTTTTGGGTGGGTTTCGCTAGGGCTATGTCTTTTGTTGCGGCGAGGATGCCTAGGAGGAGTGGGAATGTGTACATTGCGATTGAGGTTGCTTGTTGATTACTGTAACCTTTAAAGCATGACAAGGACAAAGGGAGAAAGGGGAATAAATATAGGAAAATATAGAACTTCATTGCTAGACTAAAATACCCAAGCTTTGCGGCCATTGCTCCGGATCTCCGGTTTCTGGTTTGTGATGCAGGACGGGATGCGGGGAAATGGCTGCAATTACTGGACGGATAAATGGAATCTCTAGTCGGTGAATTGGAAAGTGAGGGGTATTCTGCACGATTTATTTACCCACGGAAATTTTATACAGCTTGTCATTTGGTATTGGTCAATGCTGGCCGTCGAACTTATTCACTGTCAATCGTTGGATGCCGCCTTCGATCCACTCCAGCGGTGCCACGAACGCCATCTGACTCCAGGATAATAGCCGGTTTTTGCCACCAAATACCAGCACTTCGAATCTTCCGGCAAATCCCTCGTTTACCCAGACCCGACTGCCACCGATCATGTCGGTCCGGATGGTGATGTGGCTCTGCAATGGAATTGTCACCGGCTCGTGGGTTGAGGAGGTCTCGTTCGTCCAAATTCGGCCTGGATAGCTTTCGTCGAACCCATCCGTTTCCTCTATGGAGCGCAGAGGATACTCCCACCCGTCTGAGAGAAAGGTCAGGTTGCCGTCCGGCGACAATGCAAGGGTGGAGTCGTTGGACCACAGGGTGAATGGGCCGGAAACATTCAGAGTCAACTCGTAGTTCATCCCCTTGCTGCCATATCCTAGATAGATTTTGTCGCGGTTTATATTCTCTGAAGGGTTGGTCCAACTCAGAAGTTCATTAGCATCTTCACCCTTGTGGGAGATTTGTCGGTCCAGGTTCTGCGCCACAGCCTTCGAGGTCAACAAGTCCATGGAGTCTGACAAAGTGGATACATTGACGGTGGGCCCACGGTTTCCAGCCCACGCCCTCGCTGCAACAACAGGAATTCCATTGCGGATCGCATAGTAAGACTCCAACTGCGTCGTGGCATCAGGCCCATTATCATTCCATGCGGCCAGGATGGCACCCTTGACGGGCCTCGGGTCAGGCTGCTCGGTGACATTCACAGGGTTGAAGAGAGCCGGTATCCACTGCCATCCCTCTCTGTCCGCAAAGTTGAGCACCCTGGAGTTGTTGAAGAAATCTGGATACGGGGCTGGGAATATTGGCATGTGATCGTTTTTTAACGACATGTAAGCCCACCAATCCTCTGAGTTGATAACCTCGTAGCCCTGTTCTGCCAATTCGACTGGGTCGGATTGTCCATACTGCCAGTGTTGAATAATGACATCCTTTGAGATGTTGCGGGTGTCAGATGGTTCATATGTCCCCCAGATCCGAATCGTCTTGCCGGCCTGTTCGTCCATGAACTTCGCCATGCCATTGACAAAATCAATATAGTCGTCTGCTAGGGTGGCATCGTACTCATCAGCACCGATATGGACTTCCTTTGTTTGAAACCAGGGCAGAAACTCAGTCCAGATAGACTTCACCAGAGGAATAGTGTCCGGATGGGACAGGTTCAACAGATCTTTGCTGTCTAAGGCCAATTCTGGCTTCCATTTCGTAATAAACAAACTATGGCCAGGAGCTTCGATCTCTGGGATGACAGTCACGCCTCGTTGCGCGCAGTGCTGCTGAAGGTCCTCAAAGTCCGCCCGCGATAGTGTCTCGTTTGGTCTCTGTACAATTCCCTGCAGCTCGGAGCTCTCTGGCCGCAAGGAAAACTGTGCGTAAACATCTTGCCAGGTTTCATTGTGGCCACGACTCAAGGGGTAGTTGTCGCTAGTATGGTACTGGAATTCAGACAGCTTGAAAAATGACGCATATGTGCATAGATCCTTGAGGTACGATGGGGAGTACCATTTCCGCCCAGCGTCTAGCAAGAATCCTCGCGTTGAATACGAGGGCGCGTCAACCACCTGACCAGACGGGATGGGAGAGTTGTGAGCTATCAACAACTGTTGCAGCAAAGTTCGTGTTCCCCACCACATTCCACGGGCGCCTGAGCCAAGGATTGAGACGCGTCCCGGTTGGACCTGAAGCTTGTAGCCCTCTTCTGTGGCATCGCCATTTTCATACGTCAACACGTCTTGAGAGCAATCTAGTCTGTCCAGGAAAATTCCTGTTTGGCCTTCGGGCCACACTTCAACAGGGTGAAGATTCCATGACTCGCCCGTTATTTCCTCCAAGTCCTGGCGAAAGGTATTTGCAAATTCAATAGCTGACGGTGGGATGAGTGTCAAGCCATTCTGATCTCTGTCCAATGCGAAACTATTCGTGATATAGATATTGTGGTCGATTGTCGCAACATCGAAACCGTCGTGTTCAGAACCCAAATTAGTCCATTGAACCGGTGGGAGGGACTGCAAAGCAGAGACTACTGCAATCAGTGAAAGCAAAATAACTGACCACATGGCTGATCCTTGCTGTCAGGAGAGCTTTGGGAGAGGTGAACGTGGGTCTGTTATAGTCATAAACAAACCCCGGAAATTCCCCAGACGATCGACGGTTGCATTCCGTGGGGGCGTCTCGACTTATCGACGTTACATTCCGATCGCAACCAAATTCGACACCAATGCTATTGTTCCTCAGAAAGGTGACATTCCTCTCTGCTTGGCCATCTTAGTCATTTCGCTTGCGGTCTTTTGTTATTTGCTATTGGCTTGAGAGACCTACTTGAGTGATCAGACCTCCAGTGCTTTCTGTTCCCTCTTGCTCCACAAATTCCTTTGTCCCGATAGAGACCAGCAACAAACTCGGTTATCTCAGGGTGTCACTCAATCCGCAATAAGCCTGAAGTAATGAGAATAAGTGGTCAGACCAGCAAGCATTGAGCCGTGACAATCTAGGTAATTAGATGGCAACGAAAAGGACGGACAGGGGGACGTAAGTCAGAAGGTCTCTCTGTTGAAAGAAATCAGCTCCTTGTAAAATCCTGAACACAGTTGATTAAGCTCATATGTAGGTGGTAGTCCTGGTAGATACATATTGTAAATAGTGAATCTTCGCAGCTACCCCCACGTTTCTCCAATGAAACTAGACTCCTTTGAGTATAGCGTACAAATCATACAGCAGGGTATCACTCGCGCTCGAAGCTGGAGGCTTTGAGAAACATCATAAGAGATTTATATGTGTCTGTATGCATCGTCGCATAGGGAACGTTCCTCTCGCATAGCAACACCCGAGGAAACATAACCTCTGTTTTCTTATTAGTCACGTCACCATGGATGCTCTGTATCCTTGAGATTAAGTTTTCACCACTGTCTATTAGCATGAACATCGGTAGGTACGTCCTAGCCCAAGACTATGGATCAGTCTTTTCGTCCCAGGGATGACATTGTATAAACTTGTTCCTTCAAACAATCCCAAGGACTTTGTATCACGACATCATTTTTGTACAGCGTGGAGGATCTGTGAGAAGTGAGCACATTGCAGGTGTTGTTTCCTCGAAGTCCCTAGAGATCACTTCTAAGTGAATGGGTGAGATCATGTTGCAAGTCTTCCACTGATTGTCGACGTTTGAAGAACATCAGGCGACATGGTATGTCCATCACTTCCTTGACCCCTGGTTGCCTGCATATGTGCTTGCCTTGTCAATCTAGGGTTTCACCATTAACAATATTGGTTGTGACTGTAGAGAAGAGACCAGGGAGTCAGACTCTTCACAAGCCCAAGTGACCCGGCAGGCATATTGCGAGGGTGCACCTGATATGCTTGGTAGGAAACAGCCACTTACTGTCTAGAACGCGTGAGCGAGGCACTATCCTTCCACAACCTAATCGAAAGTTTTCATCACAGGAAGCTGCAGGTTGTGCCATCTCCTGATCATGGAGATAATATTTCGGTGTGGGGTTTCCTCGTCTGAGAATTCTCAACCACGCAGTTAGCTGCAGCGGGAATTCGGCGCAGTAAGTATGCTCCCCTCGAATAGGTCTCGGTGTATCGCATTTGTAATCATCGGGCCGTTATGGCAAGACAATCGAACGATGTACCCAAGGATCCACTCGCAGACTCAGTGAGTACAACGGGCAATAGACGCGGCTCAGAAGTACCATTGTTGCCGGATCACATGAAGAATCTCCCCTGGAGGCGGCAACATAAGCCATCTTTGTGGATACATGAAATGTGCGCTATAGAACTAGTATGATCCTGAGTTCTTGGAACGCGGGGGCAGCACGCTGATTGACGACCCTTAACTGCGGCATTAAATCAATGGCAGCTCCAAGATCGGCATTGTCATTCCAAATGCGGCTTGGGAATGGAAGCTTTAATTAAGAGTAACTTGGCGATGGATATCCTGGTTGTGTTCTGGTACGGCTGTGGTTTCCGCAGCGGAGAGAAAGAGTCTTAGGGAAGGCTTTCTAAGTGGGTAGGCTCCGCTCTAGACTAAGCATGTTAACCCTCACTTTTTCCTTTTCGGGCAATATCCCCATGCAGCGTACTAATCACTACTCTGTATCAGGTGTTCTTTCTGGTTTCTGGCTAATTTAGCGTTGATCAACCATGTAAAACAGTGTCTTGGTTTTGATCTTTGCCTTACATGGTATTCTATCCAAAATCGGGCTGAGTAGCACCAGCTACCCCCGGCTTCTTTATTATGTAAGTAGGTACCAGCAGGCTAACATGATTCCATGCAGAAAGCGGGTTTGAGCCACATATCATAGCATCATGATATACAGACCGATCTTGATTCCGAGCAGTGCCGTTCCATTAACTGCCAAGAGATCCCGACCCGTACTTTCAATATCCGAACATCCGGAACAGTTTCATGTCAGGCGGCAGTTAAAACAGACACCCTTAAAGTTCACCAGACGTCACAGATCCCGAGCCTGTAGTAGTAGTCGACCGTTCGATGTGTTTGAAACGGGCTCAACCTAAAAAAAAATTTAAAAAAAAAATATTTACCACAAAACATTGACAATCTGGTAAGGCTTGGAGTCCCTGAAACGCCGTTGATGCCAAGATGTCGCATAGACTAGGGTCTCGTCCCCACTTTCTCGCTCCTTAATTCCTGTGTTAATCCGCTTGACCCCGTTGACTTAGGGCTCTTGGCTTGAGGGTCCATGGAAATGTGTCATAAATGCCCTGCAGTGCCACCTATCTCGTGTTATTAATGTGGATTGAGCCCAGGGCGGAAGGTAGTATTCTTCTCGAACCCTGGACCTTGCTAAGGCTGCTAAGCGTTTCAGGTGTGGGAGGAGGAATCAGATAGGGCGCCCTTTTCTTAGCTAATGGGTCGGGATTGATCTGCCCCGTGTGGAGTGCTGAAGATACTTCCTTCTATACTATCCAGGGTTATGAGGCGGTTTCGGCCTCGGGATTTTCTCGATCTTAACTTACTTTTGCATGTAGTGCGATATCTTCTCGCCTTAGGTCCCCTAGCCTGTTGTAGCCATGATCTGTCTCGTCTAGTCTAGATCTCGGAACCCCGTGGCCGTTTAATTTACTTGATTCTTGCCCAGGAACCCTATGCGTTACCGTCATTGGTTGTTGATGTCACTTCCAAGCCCATCATGGGATTCTGCGCCAGATCTATAGCCGCTGACCCATAGCATCAAGTGCCAGCAGCCAAGACCACCACGTCTAGCAGAATAGATGTATCCATCAGGAATATATGAATCGATTGGGTAACAATGTAACCATTAGAAAAATCCATTAGCCAACTTGAAACGCGAGGATGAGTCGATTATCCTTTTCAAGGTCATTTGATGTATAAAACCAGGCCTGGCGCCACGTTCCAGTGCTTGTTCTCATCCAAACCATTCATTCCTTCCTTTCTTTCTTATCTTCTCCTCCTTTTCTCCGTTCAGGATGTCATTCATTCAACTCGTTCACTTCTTCGGTCTTTTGACCTTGGCTGCTGGCAAGCCGATTCTGATTCCGAGGCAGGCTTCGGGAGCGCCGCAGGACGGTGCTCGCAACCTTATTGACGTTCAGCTGCAGTCAATCGGAAACTCGACTATCAAAGCTTTCATCACTAATATTGCCGATGAGAATCTCCGTGTCGTCAAGAGGGGTGGTCTGCTCGATAACGAGCTTCCCACTAAGAAGGTGGTTGTGTCTGGATCTGGTAAGCTCACTGCCGAATGGCTAGTATCTGCATATCCATATCAACACAAGATGATTAACAACAAAAAAAAAGGGGCAAACCCAACTTTCACCGGTGCGGAAGTCGACTACGTCAACACGCATCTGAATGATGACGCCTTCTTGGAACTCGCCCCTAAGCAAACAATCGAGTCCATCTTCGACATCGCCGACTCCCACGACCTTGCTCCCGGTCAGAAGTACTCCGCCATCGCGGATGGCATGCTTGAATACACGAAGTTGAACAACCCTAAGAAATTCTTTGTCGTTCCTTACACATCTAACGCCATCGACTTCGATGCTCCTGAGGACTCTGCTAACCGCCTTGTGACCCGCGCCACCCTCGAAGCCTGCAGTGGCGAATACAACCAGCTGATGCAAGATAACCTTGCACAGGCCGCCAAGATGGCCGAGGCTGCCGCTGCAGATGCTCGCGACGGCAGCAGTGGACTGTTCCAGAAGTTCTTCAAGTCCCAGGATGAGGCTGATAAGAAGGAGGTTGCCGAGCGCTTGGAGGCCATTGCTAAGGAAGCAACATCGAAGGGTACCTTGACCTACTACTGTCAGCCATCGGCGCAGGATTCCTGCGGTGGGAACATTGCGGCCATCACATACCCAACACAAAACCGTGTTGTCAACTGCCAAGCATACTATGAAACGCAGCAGGTGGTGAACGAGTGTGGATATCTGGATCAGGCGGCTATCTCGCTCCATGAGTTCTCGCATGCTACTAGCGTCTATGCGCCTGGTACGGATGACGTTGTGTATGGACTTGACGGTGTGCTTCAATTGAGCACTGCACAGGCCAAGAACAACGCCGATTCATTTGCTTACTATGCAAACAGTAAGTCCTCTTACCATTGGACGTTCAGGGACTTGTGCTGACTATGTTTGTAGGTGTTTTCAACAACTGCAGTGCTGATGGTAACCAGAATGGAAACTCAGGTACTCAAACCGGATCCACGATTGGTAATGGAGGTGGCCCGAACATCCCTTTCGGACAAGGAACTGGTCAAGGAAACGAGCAGGGAGCTAGCCAGGGAACCGGCCAGCAAACTGGCGCCCCAACTGGAATGGAGAATGGAGGTGGCTTTACCATTCCCTGGGGGCAAGGAACTGGTCAAGGAAACGAGCAGGGGGTTAGTCAGGGAGCCGGTCAGCAGACCAACCAAGGCCCTAGCACCGGTATCGGTGGTATGGCGCCCTGGGGACAGCAAGCTGGTCCTGCAGAAGGCACTACACAACCCGGGTCCGAATGGCCCGCTGGCTTCGAGGACCTTCCCTGGTCCTTCAACAACCCCAATCAGGGTGCCCAATCCAATGGTGGTCAATTTTCCAATGATTGGCAGCCAGTTTCAAATGACTATCAGGAAATTTCGGCTTCTCCCTCTGGTGACTTTCCCATTGGTAGCTTCGGAGCCCCTGAGAGCTCGCAAGGTTTTGAACTTGGTGAAGGAAGTGGCTGGTTCAAGAGGGATCAGTAGGTCAAGCGATGCATTGGCTATCTGAGATATGGTGATAAAGCATATCAATCGTGTATTCATCCGGGAAATTACTATAGAGGCAATTACAATGAAAGAGGCAAAAGATAAACCCACCTCAAATCGCAAATCCATAGCAAACAGAAAAGGCAAAGCAGAAAACGTCGAGTTAGCCCAAGGCGAGCCGCCCTCGAGGTAGAGATTTCAGAGAAACAGAAAACAGCAAATCAAGAAAGGGAAAACATCATTTCTCAGGTTCCATTATAAATCTGGTGTCCCGCAAGCGTAAACTCTCCCTTGTTAGCGTCCTTTGGGTCCACGTGCTCTGCTTTGATGTGGCGCGCGGTCAACGCGAAGCGCAATTTGCTCTCAGGAACAACCTCATGCTAAACAACTGTCAGATTTAAACTTATTCGTAATATCCTATATGCATACCTCATAGTATCTCTGCAGTCTTTCGCCGTGCATTACAACCATGTCTCCGTGGTAGACATCCAGTTTAATACACGGTTTGGCTTCGCATTGGGTACGGTTGTTCTTGAAGAACTCGTTCCGGCATTTGTTATACTTTGTTTGTGTGATCATTCCATGCTCGAATTCAGTTTTCCATGCCTGCCTTTGCAACTGAAACGCGCAGCCTGGAAGCACAGGATCATTCTCAAGTAGAATGTTCCTGCTACTCTGCCCCTTGTAGTACTTTGATTTCATGCGGATCTGCATGGTAGACCGCGCCCCCAGCGATAGTGTCGCAATAGTAGGGCCAAGGGACGTTTCGCCGTCGTCATGATACTAAAGGTGTTAGCAACAGCTGCATATATCCCTAACCCTCTTCGTTGCCTTCTCCACCCTGGTGCAAATAACCTCTCTAATAGATGAAGGTGAGATAGTACTAACTCCGATCTTCATGTTCGCAAAATATCCGAGCACCAGCATTTCATTTGGTGGATAAGACGTATGTCCAGCCAGATGCATAGCTCGCTCCGTCGCCCATTGCAGACGGCCTAGCGCATGTAGAACTGCCCCAGGAGCCTCATCAAAGCCTTTGGAATTCACTGGTGCAACATACTTATACGGGTTTCCCTAAAACAACATCAGATGATGCTCACCATATGAATAAGACCTCAAGAGACGAAACTGACATAATTAACTGCAAAGTGCGCAGTAAGCGTGCCAGTAACTACGGAGAGATTTATTAGACGCTCGCCGATAGAAACCGCAATTCATAAGTAGACAATGCCAACTTACCCACGGCATTACTCAAAGGAAATCTCTGCAACCCAAGTTCAGCCAGCTGCAATTGTGTAAACATAGTGTTTGGTCCATTAGGGTGGTTATTTATGTCTCTATTCGACACCAGGTGCGTAATATGACCGACTCCCGGGATATTATAGACTAGCCTCCTGTATGGCGCCAGTGAGTTATCGTCAACCTCTGGCGTCATGAACTTGTCATCAGGCATAAAAGCTCGCTTCTGGGGAGCAATTTCGAGAGTATCAATCACAGATCGTAAAGACACAACTGGCATTCGTGTCATTTTCTCAAAGGTGCATGAATGCTGAGGTTGGGCCGAAATATCGGTACTATCGTCACTGCACTTCCAGCCTCTCCAGAACTTCCGTGAGATACATTTGCGGCACTGTGGGCATACAATACCTTTCCAAGCCACTCTACTGGTGGCTACGCTTGCGTCAGCCTCATCAAAAGTGCTGAGCAAGTCTGGTATCAGGCTGTGGTGAGGTTTTATGACGGGGTCCGGGGCCATCCGATAGCTCAGGAACTTTTGGTGGTAGGTGAGGTTCGCGGGAGCGGCCAATGCTCCAATTTTAAAGAAACGGGTGCAGGATGGCTCTAGACACATCCAGCCTTGGTGAAATACCTGAAAGCTCCTGTGGCTACATGCATTGCATTCAGCTGAGTTTGGTCTGCTTGTAAAATCACGTTCTTCAAGAGGCGGTGGCGGTAACGACCCCTTGTCTGCCCACCAGCTCTTGCTCTGGAGATCCAGCTTCTCATAGCGCACCTTCGCGGCTTTACGCTTGCCAATACATTCAAACCAGATATTCGTGATACGGAAGTAATCCATCACATTATACGGGTGCGGGACTATTTTCCCCAAGACAGTATTGTGCTCCCCTATTTTATCATTAATAAGGGTCATTCCAACATTTTTGGGCGCGATGTGCCTACCGATGATAATTCCGACGGGAACATTCTGCTCCATGCTGTTCAAGAGACATTTCACCATAAGATCCTTCTTTTCTTGATCCTTGACGCGAACCAAATCTCCGTTCGCATTCTTAGAGCATGAGCCACCTCTGCGGAGAAGTGAGGGGTCTTAGCGTGATAATGACATGAGGCAAGTTGAAGCAATTGTACCTACATCCTGGTTATTACCACTTCTTCATCAATGTATGAGCGCTCGCCCGAGTCGCGATCAACCAGAACCCCCCAGGCCAGTCCATCTTTATGATATGTGCCACCTTGAACAGCTCGAAACCATGGAAGGGTGTCACCTAATTCCGAGCGGAACTTAATCCATTGGTTAGCAAGGATATAGGATGGTGTCCAGCTACGTACATTTGCCCATGCTGGAGGTTCCCCATCAACGGTAGGAGGCAATGGAACTTCAGCTCCTGAGGTAGCCCTCTTCCTCTTAGCAGGCATGTGTATATTATGTCTTAATACTTCGCATCAGTAATAAAGATAATGGGCTCCTTGGGTGTCGGGGCTTCAGGCTCGTGACGATTCAGGTATATAGGAGTATTGAATATAAGAGAAATAGAGAGATGGAGATATTCATAGAATCATTAGATCAAGAGGGAGTGCCAATCATTCAACAGTGCGATAATTATAGGGTAAATGTTGAATCAGAATGAACTATGTGCTGTGGTAGAGTGCTTTAAGATCGTTTACTTCTACCTGAATGGCAAACCACTCGACCGACCTCACCGCCCATACCGCTTCGTGAGGCCTTGGAGCCTTATAATAACTATGGGAAGCTGTTTGAGATCGGTATCAGACCTAATGGGTTCAATAGTACTCCGTTCTACTATTCAGTCAATGATAGGCATTTTCCTTCTTCCTCAACTACATCACACCCTTACCTTAATCCTCCGCTACATTGAACGCCTGATTCAGGAGATCCCTAAGCGTAGCTAACAGCAATCTTACTCAATATTGAAACTTTCATGTATAGATTATCAGTAGAGCTTTTGAATAATTTTGAATCGCCCTCATAGATCAGCCATTCTATAGAAATCGACAGAACAATCAATGGCGAATTGCTTGGCAAACACACCCACCGCTATGGAATCCAGTCAAAGTAGATTTAATAATTTCATTTGAATGGGTGAATGCAGACGTAGAGTTTCCCATTCCGGTCCAAGGGGAGCGAACTCCTTCACGGCCTAATTGATAGGCTAATTTATAGTTAGGGGCTTAATCTCATCGTAAGTGGAGCCTTTGCACCAATTCGGAAAGACCCTCGGCTCGCCATCGCATATCCGAGGGCAATCCTGCCCTTCACTAATCATTATTATGCCGAACTACACAGCTTCAACAGGGTGCGACTTTGGTAAAGAATTCTTCAAAGGGTGGAATATGTAGAATTAGATAGTCCAGAATACTAAATTTAGAGGGCACCGAGTCGATGACAATCATACTGATATAATATGCATAATCTCGGAAATGCGGTGCAGAGGCCGCGGCTCGGTCATTTCTCCGGGCTGTTACTTACGAGTAACTCCAATGCGCAACAAGAACCATAAGGAGCTTTCCCCGCACTAGGATTGGAGTGACCCCCGGCTTATTATTCTTCTCCCCTCACGTCCTATTCGCTTCTTTTCTTTCACATAGCTCTCTTCTTTTTCTTTGTCTTTGCATAGATCTCAATCGTACCTAAAACTGTAACCCTGCCAAAATGGTCTTCACTCCTCATCAAGGGGCGGGAGAATTACCCGCAATCCCTGATAATATTCCTATCAGCGAATTTATGCTCAACGATCAATATGGGAGAAACCCGCTGCAAAAGTCGAGAGATCCCTTCACTTGTGGAATAACTGGAAAATCTTACTCAGGAGCCCAGGTGGCGGAGCGAGTCGATTATCTAGCTCGAGCACTAGCGAAGGAGTTCAACTGGACCCCAAATCAGGGTACGGAATGGGACAAGACATTGGCGGTCTTCAGTGTGAACACGGTACGTTTTAAAAAGAAAATGTAGAGACATTCACGGCTAATCGCCCCTTCATCCAGATTGATACACTTCCTTTGTCCTGGGCAACCCATCAGTTGGGAGGAATTGTTTCGCCCGCCAACGCAGCTTATTCTGCGCCCGAGCTGAAGCATCAGTTGGTTGATTCCCAAGCGAAGGCTCTATTCACCTGTGCTCCCTTGCTGTCCACTGCCCTGGAGGCGGCGTCCTTGGCTGGATTCCCAAAGGACCGTATCTATCTGCTCGAGGTTCCCACCCAACTCACCGGTGGCGCAAGCATCCCTGCGCAATACAAGACCGTCTCACAACTCATTGAGGCAGGTAGATCACTACCCAAGTTGGAGAGACTCAACTGGGGTCCTGGAGACGGTGCTCGCCGAACTGCATTTTTATGCTATTCCAGTGGAACATCTGGCCTACCTGTATGTGTATACCACAACCAGTTATGGATCGAGAGATACTGACCATTCATCACAGAAAGGAGTGATGATTTCTCATAAGAACGTCATCTCAAACGTTCTGCAGATCTCCGCTTTCGAGAAGACCCATCGAGATGCCCTCGCCGCACCAGGAGGTCCCCAACATACTGAAGTCGTGCTGGGCTTGCTCCCCCAGAGTCATATATATGCCCTAGTGGTTATATGTCATACTGGACCCTATAGAGGTGACCAGGTGATTGTATTGCCCAAGTTCGAGCTGAATTTATACCTTGCCGCTATCCAAAACTACAAAATCGGCTCACTTTTCTTGGTTCGTACTGTCATTGACTACTGTGGTTTTCTGCTACTAATATCTTTGTCAGGTCCCGCCAATCATCATTACCATGCTCCGAAACCACGAGGTTTGCAAAAAGTACGACCTCAGCTCGGTGAAATCGCTGTTTACTGGGGCAGCTCCTCTGGGTATGGAAACAGCCGAGGATTTCCAAAAGATCTACCCCGGTGTTACAGTTCGGCAAGGCTATGGTAAGCTTCAATTGCACAACGGCGAGATATGTGCACGGTTAACTAATACTTGCCTACAGGTCTAACCGAGACATGCACGGTCGTGGCCTCGACTCACCCCAACGACATCTTCCTCGGATCCTCCGGTAACCTCATCCCTGGTGTTGAAGCACGCATCGTTTCCCCAGAAGGCCAAGAAATCACAAGCTACGACACTCCAGGTGAACTTGTGATCCGCAGTCCGAGTGTGGTACTAGGATACCTCAACAATGAGAAGGCTAACCAAGAAACCTTTGAAAACGGATGGATGCGCACTGGTGATGAAGCTGTTTTCCGCTTAAGCCCGAAGGGAACCGAGCATGTGTTTATTGTGGACCGTATCAAGGAGTTAATTAAGGTCAAGGTTTGTTCTTCCGTACCATGGTGATACAAAGCTTGAGTGCCCCCCGCTAATAAGAACTTCAGGGTTTGCAAGTTGCCCCTGCCGAGCTTGAGGCCCACCTACTCACCCATCCTGCCGTCGCTGATTGTGCCGTCATTGCTATTCCCGACGAAGCTGCCGGTGAAGTTCCGAAGGCCATCGTCGTCAAATCTGCCTCGGCTGATAAGGATGATGAGAAGACGATACAGGCGATCAAGAAGTATGTGGAAGAACACAAGGCTCGGCATAAGTGGTTGAAGGGTGGTATTCGCTTCGTCGAGGCTGTTCCCAAGAGTCCCAGTGGCAAGATCTTGCGTCGTTTGCTTCGGGACCAAGAGAAGGAGGAGCGCAGGCGCGCTGGTGCGAAGCTGTAGACAGTGTATGATTTCATGGTTAGCCTTAGTCAAATAGAATTCATTACTTATGATCTGTATCTACATGCTCTGGTAGTACAACTTGGCCATTATAGCTTTCATGTTCTTTTTAAAGTTATATTTTTGATTTTCAATAGTATAGTACGTATAAGTGTGGTTTGAATGTCGCGGGTTATTCTCCAGTTACCAACATATATATTTATCCCCTCATGCGCGATGCAAGAGCTCAGAGTCATTACTTATAGGAACGAATACGGCCTTGGGAAAAGCGGAACATGTGGTAGTACTAGAATTAACCCTAGTCCTATCAGTAAACACATAATGCTTTGATTGCCACGAGTTGTATGGCCCACATATATTTTGGAACATTCATGGCGATTCGTGAAGCGTGAAGCATTGCGATTATAAAGCAATCGGAGACTTAGGCTATCTGTTTGCAGTGTTTGACTTGGGCGCGGGGAGAATTTATCGAATTTCTAAGCGCGGGGCCTTATCGCTATAATTTACTGATCAGCTTAAAATCTCCTCGCAGCTCGTCAATTGTCGCAAAGTTTTATTTGAATTCTGCGACATATAGGACTGAAAGGGAGAATATTTATATATAAAGTCCCCTGCTCTGAAGAGTCATCAATTGCATCCTTCCTTCACATTACAATACCCCTCCAAGTCAATAGTACTTGGCTTTTTTACGATACCATATAACCAACAATGTCTTCTTCTCAAGATCCCCACCACGAGGCAGAAGATGCCTACGTGGAGGCTGACGAGGCGGAGGAAATTTTTCAGCGCGATGAGGACCACCCCATGGACTCCGATGGCGAGGACGGCGACGAGCCCATGACCTACGAACAGGAGGAAATCACCCTGGAGAATGATTCTTCCGCTCATTTCGATCTTCACTCAGACTCACTCTTCTGCATTGCTCAGCACCCTATCCACAACTCTATTGTTCTCACTGGCTCCGGCGACGATACCGCATACATCTTCGATTCCACACCAAACACCGAGCGTCCTCTTCTCCCACAAAGTTACGAGTCGAACCCTCAGCCGAAAAAGGAGCGCGAATCTCTGCAGCCTATTGCAAAGATTGAAGGCCACAAGGATACTATTAACGCAGTTGCGTTTACCGGACCTAAGGGTGAATATGCCGTGACCGCAGGTTTGGATGGCCAGCTGCGTGTATGGCGCGATACCACTCCCCAGTTGACTGGCCAGGCTTGGGAGTTTGTCGCAGAGGCGCAGGAGGTAGAGGAAATTAACTGGCTTGCTGTTTGCCCGTGCGAGAAGGGTGACGAGGAGAATAGCAATGTAATTGCTATAGGAGCAAACGACGGTAGCGCTTGGGTATTCCGTATTGACCACAACGACATCGCTCAGCCCATTACGATCATACAGACTTTCTTCCAGCACACCGGATCCTGTACCGCGGGTGCCTGGACGCCCGATGGAAAGCTGCTCGCGACCGTCTCGGAGGATGGCAGCTTTTACGTGTATGATGTCTTCGGCGCTGCCGCCGCCGCCGGTATCTCTTACTCTGCTGGTACCAATGCCGTCGTCGGATTGACCCCGGAGGACCAGCGTTTCGCAGTTGATGGAGGACTTTACTCGGTCGCGGTTGCGCCAGGTGGTGGATTCGCTGCTGTTGGTGGTGCGGAAGGTCACATCAGGATCGTCGGTCTTCCTCGTCTTGCATCTGGCGGCGCTGCAGCATCTAAAGCGAAGGGCAAGGGGGCCGCTTCTCAGTCAACCGGTGCTGCTGCTGGTACTATCTTGGCCTCTCTTCAGGCTCAGTCTGACGGCATCGAGACTTTGTCATTCTCTTCCCCTCCTTTGAGTCTCCTCGCTGCGGGCTCGGTAGATGGATCGATTGCCCTGTTCGACACCGCCCACCGCTTCGCTGTCCGTCGCCATATCAAGGAGGCGCATGAGGGTGCCGTAGTCAAGGTTGAATTCCTTCAGAGTCGCTCTGCCCCAGCCTCGTTGCCTCCCCGTGGTCCGATTGCATCTGCTACATCTGGACAGGGCCAGCCGTGGCTTCTCACTTCCGTCGGCATGGACGGTATCGTAAGGCGGTGGGATGCGCGTGGTGGTACTGCAGCTGCCGCACAGGGTCTCCTGAAGGAATGGAAGGGTCACTTGGGTCTCACGGAGAACTCGGAGGGCGAGCAATCCGGCGGTGTTATGGCCTTTACCCAAAGTCTGGATGGAAAGCGTGTTGTTACGGCCGGTGACGACGGCATCTCATTCGTCTTCGAAGAGTAATCTAGTCAGTCAAAAATGAATACATCGATTAGCGCGATTTTCAAGCTCCAACCACAAACCCTGTTGACAGCCATCGCGAGCTAGCACATCACGTTACGTAGTACAGTAATTACTAAGCCCAAGTACAAGACAAGAGTCCCGCACCAGAACGAAAAAAGTACAGTCTTGATATAACGAAAACTAGATAGATACTATGTACACCGGACAAATTCCAAACAACCCAAGCGCCGACTTAGAGCAAGGGCGCGCGTCATGACCATCAGAATACTTTATTTCCCGCTCGTCCGAGCTTCCCAGCACAGATTCACCACACCGCACCCCCTTGTACGAAACCCAAATGCCACAACCTCTCCTGGTATGCGGACGTCTTCGTCTGCAACCCGGGGTATCCTCGTCCTTTTAACCCATTGATAGCGGTCGGCGATTCGTCGTGTTATTCCTCCCGTTCTCAATGCATTGGCTTCAATTGGGCTGGTTTAGTGGTGTCCGTCGCCGTGATGGTCATCGTGCTTCATGAAGACGGCCTCGTATGCGCAGTATCCGGCGAAGGCAACGCTGGCGATACCGAAGCCGGGGAAGATACGCTTGAAACGGTTGAAGCGGCTGAAGGGGCCGGTGTATCTCCAGGTCTCACTGCGGATAGGTTAGTAAGGGCAATTACAGAGACATCATGCGTGAGACGCACTAGCGAGCCCAGGGGTCCTTCTTTGCCCAGACCGACCGTGGAGAAGCGGCGGCCTTGAATTCCTTGATATCGAAACCGGTGGGGTTCGTGCCGGCCATGGTGAGCGGATGAGATGGAGGACTGGGAAAAATCGGTGTCAATGGGTAGGCGAGCGAAAGTAGAAGAGGTTCGACACCCGAGTCCGCAGGTTCCGGGGTACAATGGAAGGTGGGGAGCAGAAAGGCACAAGATGACTTTTGATTGATTAAGCGGGAGTGGGAGCGAAGTTGAAGCTGTACAGGAACGTAGAAGTTGAGGCTTGGCGCGCTAGGCCTAATACGGAGCAAAGAAGCTGTCCGCCTTCTCGACTCGACCTGTGAACGACTTGTCTGTCCAGCGCGAAAAAGGCCCGACCACTCGATTCACCCAACCCCCTATCACATTTCAGATGCATGACGAGCTGTCTACGTTACAGTTTACAACATGCCACCTCCTGTCGGCAGATATGGGCCTACTGGCCTAAGCGCCCCCTACACACATTTACAACAAGCCCACCTTCAACAACAACAGCAACCTCAACACCATCCGGCTCATGCCCAGTCGGCTAACACAGCTCTCCCGCCTCCCTCCCTTGGCGGCCATCCTGGTTTCGCCGCCGGCAACCCGAATACCAATATCAATCCTTTTACGCTCTCCGGAACCGGAATTGCGAACGGCATGTCTGTCGCTGGGTTTGGCGGCGCCGCAGATGCTGGCGGCACCGGCCTTGCCAGCCATGCGGCTCAGTTGGGCTTCGCGAGAGGGGCCCAGATGCAGCAACAACAACTCCATCAAACTCATGATGGTCGGTTAGCACTCGAGGCCAAAGCGGGCGCCGTGAAGACAAGAATACGGGATGTATGGAAGCACAACTTGGCCCAAGAAATGGCCGTGCTACGGCAGTTGGTGGAGAAGTATCCGTATATTAGCATGGTGAGACTGCGACTAGATGATTCCGGGAAATTGGATCGCCAGATGATTCTGGGGGCTGCAATTTCTGCCTACTTTCTGAGATCTGAAAAGCTAACGACAATTTAGGATACCGAGTTCCCCGGTATCGTTGCACGTCCCATCGGAGCGTTTACGAACAAGGCGGATTACCATTATCAAACTCTCCGGTGTAACGTCGATCTGTTGAAGATGATTCAGCTGGGAATCACCCTGTTCTCTGCTGAAGGGGAGGTACCCCCGCCCAATGCTACGGATGCGAATGGACAACCCCTCGGTAATAGTCTGGTGCCGGCCCCCTGCACCTGGCAATTTAACTTCCGGTTTTCGTTGGAGGATGATATGTACGCACAAGAATCCACGGCAATGCTCGCCAAAGCCGGTATCGATTTCTCTATGCATGACAAGAATGGCATCGATCCTTTCGAGTTCGGTGCGCTTTTGATCAGCTCAGGCCTCGTCCTGCTGGATGACGTTCACTGGGTGTCATTCCACTCTGGCTACGATTTTGGCTACTTGATGAAGATCATGCTCTGCAAGCCTCTCCCCGAGAACGAAGAGGAATTCCACAAACTTCTCAATATTTTCTTCCCGTCGCTGTATGATATTAAATACTTGATGAAGCATGCCGGGCGCAACCAGGCCGTCAATGATACTCCTCTGACACCAGCCGCCGCCCAGATTCTCACCAACCTTGGTCAAAAGTCGGGACTTCAAGATATTGCCGATGAATTAGGTGTCAAACGGGTCGGCATTGCTCATCAGGCGGGGTCGGATTCGCTTGTCACGGGCGAAATTTATTGGAAGATGCGACAGCTGGTTTTCAACGGCAGCATTGACGAGTCCAAATACTCTGGACAAATCTGGGGGTTGAACGGTCAGATGCCAGCGCTGCTGTATCAGATGCCCCATCAGACGCCCAATCTCAACGGGGCTACGATCTACTCTGCTGCTGGCACGCCGAGCACACCCAATGCCGGTACACCCCAGCACCAGGGACTCGGCGCACTGACACCTGGCGCTGTCGGCGGAGTCTTGGGACAATTTCAGGTTGGGAAAGCATGAAAGTCATTTAGCTAAGATCTCATTTGTCAATGGATGTTAGATTTGGTTGGGGGAGTTTATGATATGCCTTGCATCATTGTTCCTCTGTATCTTTCCCTTTGTTTGGTCTCTTTGTATAGGCTTCGTGTGTCTGAAATCTTACTGGGAACTGAGTGGCATCCCCCCTCAGGAACGTTTTCCGGGTTCCTGGACGCTATTTGTCTTATTTATCGTTTACCTCGTTCACAGCGATTGCTTTTCTCTCTTTCTCATGGCGGGGGTTGTGGGATGGATACGATATGACGGATGTACATAGCATGTAGCACCACGGTGGTGCCTCTTATCTCTTCTTATTTTTTTTTGAGTCGCATTTTCTCGTTTAGGTCTCACATTTCACGGTTCGTCGCCTGAGATGCTTCACATTGTCTGGGAGACGGGTGTTTGCGAAGGGTGTACGGTGTTTGTTATATGGCTGGAATATGATTCTCGTTTCACAGGCGCTTTCCTGCCTTTCCTTCCCAATGGCATATTTGGGTTCCCTCCTATAGCCGTAGATAGAACAAAACCAGTTGGGTGATATTGTACGCATGTATGAACTTAGTTTCGGTTACACTACAGATTAACAAATTGACATATCATATCCGACGGAACACGTCTCCAGTCGGTGGATCGACGACCGCTACAGGAATTCCACACCCCTTGCGTGGACAGTGTGACCCAGTTGAAGACCGTCTGTCATGATAGAAGTAATGATATCCGAATGCTTCCCCGCTTTTCAACACGAGTCTCGATCCGAGTTCCAACGCATGCTTTTCCGCCGCTTCAGATATATGCCGCTATACCGAATTTGGAAGGGCGATCCGGGTCTTATCGCATCGTGACTCTTATCGGCTTCCCCAGGTTATCAAGTGAGACAGCTCAGTGCGTTGCGAAACCCAACCATGCTGCAACTTAAAAAGCAAGGGCTGCCTTCCTCGTCATGGACAGTTTCTTTGCTGTGTTGTGTCACTTTCCTGCATTCTGTCTGGTTGTTGGTTACACCGACATTGATACCCGGGGACTTTACCAAACTATATAACCCGGTGGACGACCTCCCTCTCCCTAAGAATCTCTACCCGAACATCCTACAACTATTCTACGACTTAAACCATGGTTCTCGACCGGCTTCAGCAGCTGACTTTGCAGGTCAGCGCTTCGTCTCCTCCTCCTCACCCTTTTGACCCCCTCTCCACCGTTGAAATCGACACCGCTGTTGCTCTCATCCGCGAAGCACATGGCAAGGTCAACTTCAATGCCGTCACTCTGTGGGAGCCTCGTAAGGCGGATATGATGGCCTGGCTGGCAGACCCTCAGAAGGCCCCCCGCCCTATGAGAGCTGCTGATGTTGTTGCAATTGCGCCTGGTGGCAAGATCTACGACGGAGTTGTGGACTTGGACCAGAAGAAAGTCATTGAGTGGAAGCATACCCCCGGTGTGCAGCCCTTAATTACCATGGAGGACCTGCAAGAGGTAGAGCATATTGTTCGCAAGGACCCGAAGGTTATTGAGCAGTGCGCCATTATTGGCATCCCAAAGGAGGACATGCACAAGGTGTACTGTGACCGTAAGTCTTCCCAGAGGTAGAAGCAAGATAAACTGTGTTTCGTGGATCAACTAACATATGCTTAGCTTGGACGATTGGTTACGATGAGCGCTTCGGTACCGATGTTCGCCTGCAGCAAGCCCTCATGTACTACAGACCCCATGTGGATGATTCCCAGTACACGTATCCTCTGGACTTCTGTCCTATCTTCAATGCCGAGACTAAGCAGATTATTCACATTGATGTCCCACCGGTGCGGCGGCCACTTAGCAAAGCGCCTCCCAACAACTATCACCCCGCAGCGATCGAAAAGGAAGGCGGATTTAGGACAGATTTGAAGCCCATTCACATCACCCAGCCCGAGGGTGTGTCTTTCACAGTCAATGGACGTCACATTGAGTGGCAAAACTGGAACATCCACGTCGGTTTCAACTACCGTGAGGGCATTGTACTGAACAACATCACTTTCAATGACAAGGGTAATGTTCGTCCTATTTTTTACCGTCTGTCACTCGGAGAGATGGTGGTGCCGTACGGAAACCCGGAGCACCCGCATCAGCGTAAGCACGCTTTCGACCTTGGCGAATACGGTGGTGGATACATGACAAACAGTCTGTCTCTTGGATGTGACTGCAAGGGAGCGATTCACTATATGGATGCCGCGTTCGTCAACCGCGCTGGAGCTAGCACCATCGTGAAGAATGCCATTTGCATTCATGAGGAAGACGCAGGTATCCTCTTCAAGCACACTGACTTCCGGGACGAATCGATCATTGTCACCCGTGGCCGTAAATTGATCATTTCCCATATCTTCACTGCCGCCAATTACGAATACTGTGTGTACTGGATATTCCACCAGGATGGTACCGTGCAGCTGGACATCAAGCTGACCGGTATTCTCAATACCTATGCAATGAACCCCGGAGAGGACACCAAGGGCTGGGGTACTGAGGTCTATCCTGGTGTGAATGCCCACAACCACCAGCACTTGTTCTGCCTGCGTGTCGACGCCAACATTGACGGACCGAATAACACGGTCTTCCAGGTCGACGCTGTCCGTGGCGAAGGTGAAGTTGGAAGCGCCGAGAACAAGTACGGTAACGCTTTCTACGCTAAGAAGACCAAGTTCACTACACCTCTTGAGGCGATGTCCGATTACGATGGCTTCACTGGACGGACTTGGGAGATTGCCAACACCAACAAATTGAACGCTTACAGCAAGAAGCCAGTGTGCTATAAGCTAGTCAGCCGCGAGGTTCCCCCACTGCTCCCTAAGGAGGGCTCACTGGTCTGGAAGCGAGCTGGTTTCGCTAGACATGCCGTCCATGTTACCAAATGTAAGATGCCCCTCCCCTCTCTCTGAATGATTATAAGTGGATGCTAACGTTTATAAAGATTCTGATGACCAAATTCACCCTGCTGGTCGCCACGTTCCTCAGACCTCTGGAGAACCGTCTCAGGGCTTACCTGCCTGGATCGAGGAAGCTGGTCCTAATAGCTCCATCGACAACACGGATGTTGTGCTGTGGCACACCTTCGGACTCACGCACTTCCCGGCTCCTGAGGATTACCCTATCATGCCGGCAGAGCCTATGACATTGCTCCTCCGCCCTCGTCACTTCTTTACTCGCAATCCTGTACTGGATGTGCCTCCTAGCTATGCTAGGACGCCTTCTCAGATTGCCGCTGGTGCTTCTTCCTGCTCGTGCAAGAAGAATGATGGCTCTAGCGTTCTGGTCTGAGTTTCTGTTTTGTCTTTCATCTTTAATTTGGCATCATGGCATTTTATGCAGCGGTTGTTCCTGAGTTGGATACCTGCGATTGGCGTTTTCTCTTGTATATAGCTTTGATATCATGTAAACCTTCAATAAACAGCTTCGTTACTGTACTACTGGAACTTGTATCTTTCTCCTTGCCTCTCTGAGATGGATGTTCGTGCACTGGGATGTAATAATTCATTGGCCCTACTCTAAAGAAGCTCATGCGACTGCAGTGCCCGTCACGTAGTTTGGCAATCTTTATATCACACTTCTGTTCTTGAGTACTGTTGTTGGGCCTTGTATCATAGCAATGACGGCAAATGGACACCGCTCCTATTCATTGTATTTCTTACCCCTAACCTGCAGCATGAAGTCCCAATGAGTTTGATTCAGCCTAGGTACGAATACATCAGTCACCCCAGTAACCCAGTACTCTTCCGTCGACCTCTAAGCTGCTGAAAGGAGCACAGAAAAACAACTGCTAATGTAGCTCTGTAATGTTTAATTGCTAAGACCGTCAGCACATATACTCAGGGTTAAACCAAAGATCAACATGCCCACTCTTCTGAAGGAATCACCCAGTTGCATAGATCAGTCCTGTTCAGACCCTGTGATTGTTCAACCAATCACAATATCTTCTTGCGATGTCTTACGCTCACAAATGTACATTTCTTTCATGGGCGCAAGAGAAACTTGCTCATGATCGGGCCTCTTTGATCAAAGAACTGTTAGTGATTAGCAATTACTGCGTCAAGTACAGCTGTGTAACGCCAACCGCTCGACGACCCTAAAAATGCAGTGTGAGGCTCTTACAAGCAGATAAAAAAAGTAACAAACGTTATGATTCGTTGGAGGAAACCCCTGCCTCCCTGACTTAGTACTACCTAAAGTTTTCAACTTCTCCTATGTGGCTTTCTCCAGCAAACCAATTGCAAGCACGCTGCTATAATCCTTGTTTCTCTCATTTACTTTATGATAGAATGGCTAACTTCTAATAATATTATAAGCAAAGTGTTACGGTTAGTGAACTACAATGATGTTATGTGTCTGTGGTATGTGTAATGTAGGATAATATAGATTCAAATTAGGTATCCTACCCGATATAGTTATGATTTCCTTAATGAAACGATGACAAGCAACTCAAAGAAAACTAAAATCACTGAATATCAACCTTCACAAATTCCTTCTCAGCCTCACCTTCATCCTCGTGTGCTTCCTCCTCTTCTCCTTCTGTATCAGACTCATCAGGAGTCGACAATTCCTTCTCAGCATTCACCATTTCCACCTCAATATCATTACCGGGTTGAACTTCCTCCCCCTCAATCCTAGGCAATACAACCTTCAAAACCCCATCCTCCAGTTGAGCCTGAATCCCCTCAACCACCACGCCATGGGAAAGAGGTACCTCCCTCTCAAACACCCCCAAATGACGCCCCCTCTCCCCAACCAACAAAGCCTGATACATCTTCACATCAACACCAGGTTGATGCACAATACCAGCAATACGGAGTAGAGAGCGCGAGGCATCGTATCCAACACTCAGATCAGGCTTCTGAGCTCCCGGAAGCGAGGCATGGATAACAGTTTGGGTGGTGGTAACAAAGACATCTACCAGAGGCGTGAAACTGGCTGTGTCCCGTGAGTGATGATGTCCGCGGCCGAAAGGACGCATGTGGTGCATATGGTGCATGTTGTCAAAATGATGGAAACCCTTTCCTTTTCCATGCTTCTTTCCTGGGCCCCGTTCATGTCTGGGGCCTCCATGGCCTTGATGGTGGGATTCTCCCCGAGAGTGGAAGTGGGGACCTGGACCACCGTGTTTGTGGTGAGGGTGGTGGAAGCCAGGTCGGCCGGGGTGGCCAGGTCCGGATCTGTCATGTTTAGTCCACGGGTGGAATCCGTGTTCAAACTCATGTTCATTGTCAGAGTCATGTTCATGTCTATGTCCATGGGGATGCGGGTGGAATTTTCCACGGTCATGATGACCAGCAAATCCAAACGCATACGGGTGGTGATGAGGATGGTGACCATGAGGACCATGGTGGCGTCCTCCACGACCTCCACGGCCACCACGACCACCGAACCCAAACCTGGGCATTTCAGGGAATTCATCATCTCCCATACCCCTCATACCCATCCCCCCTCTATGCATCTTGCCTTTGAAGCACTTCCCATGCCTCATTTCAAAGAGGTCCTCATACCGAGGAGGATGGTGATGAGCAAAGAAAGGATGGCCCTCTAACATAGGCACATCCACCTCCCAAGTCTGTGGAGGCTGATGAAAATGGTATGAGTATCTCATGTTTGGTTGTTCAGTCGTATAATTGGATGTTTTGATCCTGATCTTGATCTTGTAAGATCTGATTGTGTTTGGCTTAAGATCCTATGGATTTACCATGGTATTTATACCTGAGCAGGCGACCATGAGTCACCATGGTGTACGTATATCTTGCTACTTTGCCACCTAGGCAGACAGCAATCGTACAAATCACAGATGACGATGTAGTCATAGATAGATGGCAGCTGAGGCTGAGGTTGAGGCGTACGTACAGCTCATTACCCGATATGGAAATCAAGTCCGTCGGGGAGGCGAAAACTCGGAGTTTACGATTCGGTGTTTTCTCTAGTCTCGGAATTGGCTTCGGCGATCTGGTTCGGAGATAAGATATTACTGGCGAAAGTTATTCTTGATTCATTCTAAGCTACTAATGACATAACCAGACAGGAGAGGCTATTATTCATTAGTTAGTGACCGGACACCTCTTTGCGAGCTACCCAAGGTGAATCATAGATAGGAATGGCGTCTTTGGATGTTCCATTTCCTGGACAATTGCCTCCGAACGTCCGGACCGTCAGCCTCACAAATCAAGTCATTTTCATGGCCATAGCAGAAGCAAGTATTTAGAGATACGGGATCTGATGGATAGGCGGGACAGATTGTCTGTCTTTTTATTTACTTTGCTTCCATGAGGATCCTCTCAAATGTAATTCGCATAAGATCTATATGCCGTGAATCGTTTCATTATCTATGAGCTCAGACAAGCATGTCTGTCGAGGCGGACTGAAGATTTACTCGCACTGCAATGCAACTGCGAATGGAATTATATTCATGGTTAGTCATGACGCCTCCTATCGTACTGTGAGTAGATGAGTTTTGGTGGAGATTAGTTTTAAAAAGACCTTCTACCACCGGAGCTTTCGGAGATTTGGTCTAGTTCAATCATGCCTCAATGCGTATGATATCCCAAGCTAGATGTGCATAGAATCCAGATTCATTACATACTATCATTATACTATTACTTATCATATCCAATACTATCAATCCAGCTCGCTCCGCTCCACGCCCATCAACTCATTGACCTCATGGGTCTGCCTTTCATCCCGCGACCTGTAGTTCTCCGATGATAGTTCTGAGATGATCGTGTCTGTGTGAGATCCACGCACATTCTTCGCAGTATTACTTCCATCCACAAAGCCACCAGGTAGAGGAGTGGTACTTTGAGAATGCCATACCGGCTCGGCAACATCCGGCGAGCTTTCTCTTAATCTTCTCCTTCGAAAAAAGTGGAATGACCCTACGCCAAGGGCCAATAGGAGAAAGCCCAACGGAATACCTAAGCCTATACCGATCTTTGCAGCCGAAGAAAGCCCGCCACTGCTACCTTCGGCAGATGGGTTTG
This sequence comes from Aspergillus novoparasiticus, assembly GCA_009176405.1. NCBI lineage: Eukaryota > Fungi > Ascomycota > Eurotiomycetes > Eurotiales > Aspergillaceae > Aspergillus > Aspergillus novoparasiticus. The sequence goes on along the minus strand of ML733446.1, from coordinate 83,158 downwards.
CAGCAGACACACCCGTGGCAATAACCGCGCCTGCAGACTCAGATGAGGAGGTTGTCGCCGGGGTTGAAGTGCCAGTCAAAGATGTGGCTGAGGTACTGGCAAAATGATATGAGGTCGGCGACGGATCATCGTGATACCTCTTTGAAACTCCAAAGACAACACTCGTTGCATTGTCTTGGCCATCGGGTTTGCCCTCAGAAGTCAAAGACTCAAGCTCAAAGTAGCAGCCGGACTCCTTATAGACGTCCCGATTTGCCGACCAGACATAACTGTATTTATTCACGACATTTTCTGGGCTCGTTAGCTATTTACGGTGCGCAGTTCCGTTCAGTATAAGACCGCTTACGCGCAATAATCCACTGCTGTGTCCCACACTCTTCGTATAAAGATATCCGTGGCGTGACAACATCCCAAGTTATGTTGACCTGATCCCCGACGATAAAGCGACTTTCAGATTCAATGGGGAAAGTGAAGTTTCCGGCCGCGATGCCCTCTATCCAGAAAATGGACAAGATGATGAGACTGTACACCGGAATACGTAAGAGCTGAGGGGCCATTCTTGCGCTCCGCAAACGACGAAGAAATCGCGCCCGGTATAATGACAAAGGCAAGGAAAGATGCAAGTTGTTGAGTCAAACGGTTATTCTTAATCATGCGGCATAATGACAAGCCCCACCCGGCCGGTTGAAAATATCCCTGCATCAATTGCCAATGGTAGAGCGAAGAACCCCAGTCCGGCCGGCGCACTAAAGCAACATGACTGCGCCGCAATATCAACATCAAAACCGAATTCAATGCGCTGGGTCATGCGCACTTGACAGGGATATGTCGACACCGATCGAATCGACTTTAGCCACATCATCCTGTACGACGCGGGGAAATGCTGCCATAAATTCCGTCTCCGGTTGTGAAACCGCACATTTCGTTAGTGATGTTTGTGTCTCGACTATTATTAGGAATCACAGTATATTCATCGGCCGTTGTCGGTCAGCGCCTGGTTTGTTGCTCTTTAACGTGATCAATGTTATGAGGCATGGAAATCCCTTGTTGGCTATTATGGGATTGATAAATTTAGGCAGTAAGAACTGTATCTGGAGAAACTATAGCTCATCTTCCGGTTAGGGCTACCAGTCACGGTTCGTCGGGACTGCCAAACACTCACTCGTTAGATTCGACCACTCATTCTTCTTGTTCCGACCAAACAGCGACCACCTCAGATATGCCACTCTAAGCCATCCGTCGCCTTCCTTGAGTTCCAATACCCCAATACAAGACAAATCTGTAGAGCTACATCAGCGGCACAAGGTCTTGATGCAGCTGGACAACACGATCCACGCCCGCACTGGTTTCTGGATCATTTGGAGATAACCTTTACTACCTATACACATTAATATCTTTCTTACAAAGCGAGGAGATCGTAAATTCCAAGCCACGAGCTATTCGATGATATTATGACCACCTCATCATACCTGAAAATCGGCAATACAGTATTGGGTCGTTGAGGCAGAAACGCGACCCGCCACCAGTTGGAACACCTATCATTTTCCCTGAGTAAAAGCAACTCTCTCCTAGCTAGCAATAAAGTCAGTAAGAGGAGTAATCAGAGTCACTAGCGGCATCTCTCCATTGATCGTCCATGTCGTCATTGCACATTTCATCCGCCATCTGATTCTTCTCCCTCGGAATCCAGATATACTCCACGTCTCCTTCCTCTTTCAATCTATCATCAAGAGCAGAAGCCTCTTCAATAAGATCCCGATTCGCAACTTCGTTGCCAGCAGCATTGGTCCATCCGTTGTTTGCCCACTTATAGATCCATTTTGTCATACACCCAATTGCATATCTGGAATCTGAATAGATCTTGACCTCCAGGTATGGATTTGTGTCCAGCCTCTCGAATTTGTCCAGGGCTTTCTCCAGCGCAAAAATGATAGCCGTGATTTCAGCCCGCTGGTTTGTGGGTGGGGGATATCGCGGTAAGGAGCGTGTCCAACCGGTGTATTTTCCAAATCTGTTCTTGAAAACGACGGCTGCAGCACCGATGGCATCTGATCGTCCGTTGCGTCTACAGCCACCGTCGGTGTAGATTTCCATGATGTAAGGCATGCTGGCGTGGTGGGCTAGAGTCGAAGAGACGTGATGGATTCAATGTTATACACAAGTCTGAGTGATGTAGAGACTTCACTATCTCTCAGAGGGGTATGCGGGGTATAGATGTTCTCTAAAGCCATGCATATGAGAATGATACTTTCGGTCTTTGGTGATTCTCCTCACCTCCACTGTTGATATGTTCTGTCGCATTTCAGCCTTTGTACAAGGTATGTTACAGAAAGGAGATAGTTGGACAGAAGTGTCGCCTCGGAAGTTAAGTGGTTTGGGGTAATGTTAATAGAGCTTTGTTCAAGTTCCCTTGCGACGCGGCGTTCGTTGGTATCAAAGTGGGGCATGAAGTGAAGCTTCACGTTGGAACAAATGATGATAACCCGCCTGATTACCTCATGAACCTTTACAGCCAATGAAGGTGAGAACCGTAGATATGCAGGTGGGGGCAGTTTCCAAACATTGAGACTATAAAGCTGATAGTCTTGATCCCCGATCTAGGGAGGTTGAAGTCCTATTTATAATACCTACGAAACAAAGGAATCGGAGACAATGGTCGGCACTAGGCCTAGAACGCGTTGTCCAACATGACATATCACCTCTTATACGTCCAGATTCAAAATCTGACATGTTGGTATCCCCTGATTAACTTCGCTTGGATATACCTCAGCTATGGAAGGATACGTGGGCAGATCGATATACATACAAACACTTAGCATTCCAAGCATAGTACAATTCAAACCAGAGACTAGTCCTTGTCCTTGTTCTTGTTCTTCCTCACTACGCAGAAGACCATATATATCTGGTGTCGCCCCCCATCGACGCCGTTTTATTATTGAAAATAAGACTGTTAGGCCAAGCCACTGGTCTTCGGTCCGGATTGATTGTACACGGCAGACTACGCATTATGTACGTGCGACTGGGTTTATTCATGCATCTGGAGCCAGGTATAATGTACGGCTTCTGGGATGAATTACTATCCAATCCGTAACCCCCTTGGCCACCTTAAACAGTCCTCTACGAAATAACAACTCCCCAGGACGAAATGCCTTGGCTCCCCTGGAATAAGGCTTTATCTTCTTCATTGAGGACATAATAATAGTAATGTTACCACATTACATGAACGGCATATGTTTCATGTATCGTACTGTAGCGAGCCAAGTCACCATGGTCCTCTGGAGCTTGTGGTTTACTGTCCCAATAAAGAAACAGTTGTGAGTTAGTAGTCAAATTGGTCTATATTGCTAATTTACTCGGTTATGAATGTATCTAAGGACGCCCCAACGCGTGCAACAGAAAGCGTCAGAGGCTCACTTTCCAAATTAACATCCAGGACCGCTGGACATTCTGCATTTAGAAGCCACTTGATGCTACTTTCAACCTCTTCAAAAAGATGACATCGACACGCCTCACAACCGAAACGCTGTGCGAGAGTCACAAAGTCGGGATTTTTCAAATGTGAAAATGCCACGCGGCCATTATAAATAGGTTTGCTCATCATTTTTGTTCCCCGTTGTTGTAAATGATGACCTTGATCTTCACATTGTGTTGGAGGCGGTTAAGAACTCCTTCATTGTCATGCAGAATGACCCATCTCCGTCCATATTAATTACCTGGGAATCTAGACATCCCATGTTCGCACCAATAGTTGCAGGAACCCCGAATCCCATCGTCCCCAGGCCGCCCGAGGTTATAAATGTCTTTGGGCATTGCCAGCGATAGCATCGCGCTATCCACATCTAGTGCTAGCCCAAGCCAGTGGTTGCTATTGTTTGTGCCAATGAACGACTGGTCTGCCGATTGACTTCTATCGGAATGTGTGAAGGTAGAATCTGCGCCATCAAGTTTGGTGACCTGGGTGGGAAGGGATACTGCCTCTGCCATGCTTATATTAGTTTGAGCCATGCGACATGTTGGTTCCCCTTCTGTAAATACAAAATCAACAACGGTGATGTATCACGTAAATTACCGAGCACAGCTTCTGTGACTTGAACGACCTTATTAAGTTGGATGTCCGCCTTTGATAAGGTACACTAGACAAGGGTCTGTAACAGTATCCAAATACTCTGGCCAGTATAAACAATCTAATATCAATATATTAAGACCAGGGATAATAGAAGAAAGTTGAAGAGCTATAACTATAGATAATAGGGCTCCATAAGCAAGTACTAAGACCAGAGTATCTAAATACTCTAGCCAGTATGTATAATCTAGTATATAATTACACGCTAGTATTTTATAAGACTTAGTATAGAGCAAATATCAACATTTCTTTTTTCTAAATATCTTCTAAGGATGGTTCCGAGAGCATTCAAGTTCCACATTAGATATAAGGAGAAACTTGAGAAGACTCCAGGTGCTATGGAGATAATGGATGCATTACTTAAAGACGGTTTGACGTTATTGATGATTTTTTTCCTTCCCAGCCCAAAGATAGCATGATCGGACAATCTGGATCAATGATTAGATGCTGAAGAGGTATCGGGGCTATACCAAGATATGACATACCGTTGGGAGCCCTCCTGAGAGCGTCAACATGGCCAACCCCATGCTCATATTTTTCCAACCGTAATTGTCTACTAATGTGCCGGCGAAAGTCGGCCCGGCCAGTAGACCAATCGCATTACCAATGTTGAGGAGGCCAAATGCCTGCGCATAGACCTTGCAGGCGCGCTCTTGGAAAGCTTCCGGGTCCTCTCCTTCCACGGGCTCAACGCATGCTGACATCTCTGTAGCCAGGGGGGTTCCGATAACACACAAAAAAATCCCTCAGATGCCGTTAGCCTGACCAGTGAGATAGAGACACTCAGAGCTTACCGATAAAAGTCAGGAGGATGCAGAGTAGAATCTCTCGGCCTCGAGAAGATAGGTCGCCGTCAGCTGCAGTATATCTAAGGAAGTACTGTAGGGTGGCGGTCGATAGGAACCCAGTTACCACGAAGCCTGTGGTTCCCCATCGATCGCTCAGATGGCCCACCAAAGGTGCTGCTAAAGCAGGGATACCCACTGTCAGGTAGATCATCCCCGCAAAACTAGATGTCCAGTGGAATTCCTCTTTGACAAATCGAGCGAGAACTGCGTCAAGGGCACTCATGTTTGAGGTATACACTGAATAACCAAAGAAAGCGCAGAAGAACCGAGGATTACCCAATAATCGAAGCCCCGAAAGTGGCTTACTTTCTGTTTTAGAAGCTGAAGGCCGTGAGCCTCCGCTAGCCGCACAGCTCTGTGTCACAATCTCTCGTTGTACAGAAGTTGACTGGTTCGGGTTTCTCGCTGGTGACATTGCTGTACGGGTCTTTGGTTCGACAGCCAGCAGCCGGAGGAGCACATCCATTGTAAGCAAGGCGGTACAAGCCCAGAAGACTGCCACATAGCCTAGCTTTTCATAGACAATTCCTGCAACAGTTGGGGCGACAAGATAACCCACGCTGACTCCGGAAAGCGCGAAGCCGATTGCTTTTCCCATCCTCTCGGCAGGGACAGTGTCGCCAATGAGCGCCAACCCCACTACAAACACAATTGTGGATGCCAACCCCTGGAAGATGCGACTCAATGCCAAAACCCAATAGGATGTTGCCAGCCCAAACAGTAAGGTGCCCACGATTGCAAATAGCAGTCCGCAAAGAAACGGTGTTCGTCGATTGCCCCACCGGTGTGCGAGGGCACCGCAAATTGCTGTCAAGGCACATCATGCACGTACGTTAACATTTATACATAGCAACGACACTCAGGACAATAACATCGGCAGGGAAGCCACTCACGCGAAGCAATCAACGCTGCCAAGCCAAAGAGGGCTAATAGATTCGATTCCGCCCGTTGTACTAGACTCAAAAATTAACCCAGATCCACAAGGCCAAATCGAGAAAGCCCATTGAAGTACCTTGGTCGAGGGGAAGACCGATCCGTTCATGAAGGGAGTAAGGAAGAACGGGCACCACCTTGTCAACCCAAGTAAGCTCTGCAGCTCGACATGCAGGGGGTTCGTACATACCGCAGCGTACAAAATCAGGTCTGTAAATACGGCTGCCGCAACGGTGAAAACGATGAAGCCTTCGGATGATCTGAAACTGGCCGTCGGAGGAGACGTGGCCAATAGTGGCGTAGTTTCCATTCTGCTGTATTGGGCACTAATAGGTGCACAAATTATGTCGCGGTTCAATGAGGGAATACGTTAGCGCTTCAATGGCGGTCGTTCTAGGGCTGAGATGTGAGGAGAACGGTTCATGCACGTTACCTTAGCGGCAGTTCTCGTACGAGGAAGCCAACAGTGTGGGCGGGTAGCGATTAGCACGTGATGTCTGCATGGGCAGGACCAAAACCAGTGGACTGGGATAAACTGTGGTTGTTGCCCTTCAATAACGAGGGCCGAGGAGGCACGAAGATACTAACTACAATTCTGCCACTTGTATACATTGCACGTCAAGTGAATTATTTCCAACTGACTAAGGAATGCTAGCAATAACTCACCATTTCCGGAAGTCCACATTCATTCTCAATGGAACATTGCATGTCTATCCCTTGCGGTTCAGTGCGGAAATGAGCTACCACTGGTATCGACTACCCCCAATGCGACCTATGGGAAGCGAGTATCTTCCAAAAAACTTCTCCTGCTAATGGACGGAACGAACCTTGCTGATCCATTCCCAATGGAACGTTGCATGTCTATCCCTTGCGGTTCAGTGCGGAAATGAGCTGCCACTGGTATCAGCTACCCCCAATGCGACCTATGGGAAGCGATTATGAAGAATGTAGTCTCTCCAGTCAATGGACGGACCGACCCTTGCGGCAGGAATTACATTCTTGGAATAAGACCCACACAGACTGACAGCTGCAAGGACACTGTTAAAGCAAGAATGTCATTCGAGCCCCTTCATACGTCAAAGTTTCGATATACCCCAATGACATGCCTCTAGTCCAACGAGATCTGACTGACCCCTAATATTGACTATGCAAACCTACTAGAGGAGTGGTATGCGTGTACGAGTATTTAATGGAGATTAGATATAGAACCAATTCGCCGACTCTAGAGCATGCCTTTGAGATGCGCAGTAATGTACCACTCCGGAAGGGTGAATGTCTTTCCCATGGGAGAGTTCCAGCCCCGCGCCTTTTGGCCAGAGGCGAAAACCTTACTCTATTCAACGACCAACCATGTTCCCAAAGGCGCGTAGAAATTGAAATCATGAAATTCAGGAGGAAGACGGAAACTGGAAGTTTAAGCTACCAAAGACAGTAGAGAGTAACAAAGCCAAGCAGTCACGGGTGGACACCGGATATATGGTTTTGGGTAGGTCCAGGACTGTCCCACGGCCCATGAACACCAGCCATGATCATTGCAGGCTTAGTAAACGATCCCCGTCCGTCGTTCCTGATAGGCAAGCGCAGTTATATAATCATACATGGCGGGTCTATCCTCTAGGACAAAGTAATCTAACGGGCCCACAGATGTTTCACGACTCGCTTTCAAGAAGAAGGCAACCGAGTATCGTGATGGAAGGATATTACCCGGTGCGCCCTTTTTCAAATGGCTGGGAATGGTAACCTGATGTAACCCAGCCTTGAGAACTCCATTTGTCCAGCGTTCCAGCGTGTCTCCGATATTCACAATGAGCTCGGCCTGCTCCTGTCGTTGGACAGGAACGAACGTTCCAAGATTATTCTTATCCTGGATCTCGAGCCCACCTTGGGAATCTTGTACCAGCAGTGTAATGATGCCAAAGTCAGTGTGGGGCCAAATCCGGTTGGTGTTGCCTTCCTGCAGTTTCTTTACCGAAATTGCGGGATAGTGATTCAGCCGAAGCTCACTTGCATAACCGTGGCAGCGGTTGATGAATTCTTTGGGAGGCACCTCGGTGGCAATCTCAAGCGCTTCCATCAGTCGTAAAGAGATTGACTGGCTTTTGTTGAAGTACTCCTCCAGCCAAGGACGGAAGCCCGGTAAAACCGTCTCGTCCGGCCACTTGTTGGGAAATTCAGCATCATCGGCTGGTCCAATATCGAAATGCTCCTTCGAAACAGTTAGCCATTATTTAAAATTCAGTCAATGCGGGGTAGTGCCATATGCCTTTGCATCTTCCAAGTCCCCATGGGAAACCCTCAAAAGGTTTGTTTTACCGGGCTTATTAAGCGTGCCAGTCTTTTCAACTCCCAAGGAACTCCAGCCACGTTGTGGATGAGGTCCTGGGAGGTTGGCAGTTTCCTGCTTTTGTTGAGGGGGTAGGTCAAAGAAGTCTTTATTCTGGGGCAATGTTAGTATCAGATGAAGCGAGTACGGATCGGGTATTGAAGTGCACACCCAGGCAAGGAGCTGATCAAGATCAGCCTTAGAGAAGCCGTGGTTAACAACCTTAACAAATCCTTCCTTCACAAAACCGTCAAGAAGACTGGTGGCAAATTCATGGCGTTCACGCTCTGTGCCCCCAACAAACTTGGCAAAGTCAAGGGTCCGGATTGACATATTGAAGAATGATCGAAGGGGGCTCTTCTCCAGATTGTAAGAAACAAATGTAAACGCAAAAGCTTAAGAAGTGTAAGTTATCGCCCAAATCAATCGCTGAGTATTCTAAGAATAAATAGGTCAAACAACGGTTACACAGGCTGGCCTGTGTAACAAGCCAAATATATGTTGGCTCCTGTTTCCGGCGCAATGTAGCATTTCTGAGCCTCCCTTACTGAAGCATAGTCCTGGACGCGTCGAATAAGTCAGGCTAGCGTAGTATCTATGCAATTCTATCAACAACGTAGCAACTGAATACTCGTGGAGTACCTACCCGACGTCGGATTGATCCTATCCACTGTCAATTCGACCCACTCACCCGCCGGAGAGTGTCCAGGTAAAACCTTACTAGCTAAGAGTCCCCGTTTCCGTGGTTGTTGGATTTTGGTGTAATAAAAGATCAGCAAAACATACCTATTAATGCAGATGCGACCTGGCCACTCATGGATTGCCACCCGTGCATAACACTATGGTACCCGGGCAGACCACAAATGGGAATGCGGTGCTAAGGAAACAATAGTGCACGTACTGGTTGATTGCCCAGGGAACCCCACTGCAGAAGCTATCCAAGGAAATAGGGGAAGTGAGCGATTAACAATCTTACGGTCCTGCTAGGAGGAAAGGGCCGGTAGAGGGACGAAGACGGGTCTGGAGGCCCTGCCTAAAGCAGCACACCTTAGATCTGTGCTGGCGTTTGCAGAATCATACGGTACGTTTCGAAGTCCCAGCACAGAGGGATGCCCGGAGGAGAACCAAGGTATGAAGGGTACCACAGGTCCTGCCGAGGCTCAGAGTTCGTTCTTATTAAATGGGACAGATAGATTAAGACAAAAGGATAGAATAGAGGTAGCTTTCTATTGCCAGCGGACTTGTAACTCTGAACTTAGGTATAAGAGCGGTAATATTTTAACAATCTGAACAGGTACAGTAATCTATAGTCAAAGTAGCTGCCTTCATACTGCGCAGCGCACCAGCCGCCTACGAGGCTACTACTGTAGATGTTTATTGTCTGGTTGCATCAGTCCTATTTCACCATCCCTGTCACTTCCGCCAATTCTACCGCTTATAGCAATTCCACCACGAATGACCTCACCTACCCATTACTCTAGTTCTGCTCATTTATATACTTGAACCACATGTCTGCCTACCTCCCCTAATGTTTAGATTACGTATTTGAGCAAACTGCTACACCATATAGACTTGTAAAACCACAAACTTGAAAGCTGTGTTAGTACTGATATTCAAGTAGTTAATGTGAGTTTCCTTTGCAAAATATACGTATGGTAGCTAATGCCTATGTAATGATGGTATGATATTGCCAGGGATTGGGTGCATCATAGAGCAGGCCTAAATCTGATTGCAGCCGGACACGGAAAGGGGTTTCCCTGTTTTACTTTGACATACATATCTCAGCTTCTTCGACAGGATGGAAATTAATGAACAGCAGAGACATCAGGCAAGGTTCAAATCTAGCAGGCAAATCCCCCAGAATAAATGCTAATTTATTCAATACCCTGCTTGAACAAAATCGCCAGCCTCAGGGTTGAGAACAATCAATGGGTCACCTAGGTCCACGTAACCCGCAAAAGGGTGACTAATGGTGTATCCCACAAATTTTTGAAGCCACATTGGAAGCTGTTTGATTTTCTCGGGTGGATGGGCCAGGTATTGGTTCTCCTCCTGCCGAAGGTAACCACGCGTGGACACAGTGGCGACAATTAGCCTGTAATCGTCGGTGGTTGTGTTCGCCGAGCCCCCGTGGTACACGCTGGACAGCATCATAAAGCAATCGCCAGGCTTCATTTCGACATAAACAGCAGTACTATTATCAGTCGGTGGTGGGGAAGAGTAATCCCATAAGTGGCTACCGGGAATAAACCGTGTTGCACCGTTGGCCTTGGTAGTTGGTGAGCAAGCCACGAACATAGTGAAGCCGTTATCTCTGCCCAACTCATATTTGTCCACTGCTCCATTCCAGGTGTGATGGACGATATCGTCGCGGTGGAAGGCCTGATCCCTTGCACCAGGGCCGATACGGAATGCGATTGTATTATTCAGCTGGGGTTTGCTCACACTGGTGAGCTGGTCTTGGCCATTCTATCAAAGTTGAGCAATTTCACCACGCAAGGCCTTTGGAATACCGTACCCAATGTCCACGGAGCGTACTAGTCAAAAAGTAATCACTGACTTTGTGCCACATACTGCTTCCAACAACCTTTAGAGTGAAGGTCTCCGATTTACTGACCAAACCATTCAGTGTCCGGGTCTCCTTTGGCCAGAAGTCCCCTAAACCCAAATGTTAATAAAGTCTCTAACACGGAGATATTTACCTACCATCCACCGCATCGGTGTTAGCCATGAAGGGACGAATCTCTTCGGTGATCGAAGTAATGGTGTCCTGTTTGAACGCGTTGCGGATAATACATCCACCGGCAATTTTAAGCCCACGGATGATATCCTCAACGAGGGCATCCTCAGAGCCATAGGCCTCATAGTTCAGATCGTAATCTGAAATTGGAATCTCTTGCTCAGCAGATGTGCGATTGACGGAACCCATGGCAGCAGGAGAACAAATTTGGTATGTGGAATGAGAATTTGGATTGGTGGATGACTGAATACTATGGATGGAAGGTGGATTCAAAAAAAGACTGGAGGAGGCCTCTTATAATCAGAAGATCCTACTAAAAGACTGATGAGCTGGTCCCTTTGTTCCTTCCATACCTTTTTGTATGGTGAACGGCCCGCATTCTGGACAACCATTATCGAAGTCTAACCCTGCAAAATCGTTTATGATGTGGATGATGATAATCAGGTGTATGAACCGGTAAAACATAGCGCAATACGGAACAGGCTTGGAATGAGAAATCCTACCAACAGACCACAGCAAGACTCCGGAATCAGAGGTTACATTAGCAAGGACCTGGAATAGGAAATCCTACCAGCAGACCACAGCAAGACT